>VWZV01004691.1:231262-348718 GCA_013397155.1 Irena cyanogastra
GGCGGAGCGCGGGCCCGGAACCCTCCGGCCGCACAGCCGGTGGGACGGAGCCGCCGTGCCCCGGCAGCCTCGGCCGGGCGGTGAGCCGGGAGGGACCGCAGCACCTGAGCTGGGCTTCAGGGTGCCTGTGCCCGGCTGTCCGTCTGCAGCCTCCGCGGAGCTCCTGCCTTTCGTAGGGATGGCTGAAACGCACGGCCAAGTTCGGATGCTTGGTATTTGGAGAGAAACCAACACCACCGCAAAAACCCAAAATCCGCCCCCCTCCCTTCAAAACCTCCCTTTAGCCTGATGTTTGATCAGTGTTGAAAGGAAGCGCTGATAAAATTCCAGTTTGATTTTAAATGAATGACGTTAAGGACATGCATGCATGTGTTTAGAAGATTAGAATTCAAAGCTTAATTGGAGGAATATACAGTTACATCAAAATGGAAATCCCTGCTAGTCTTCTCTTCCTAAAACAAATGCAACTGCTAATGCAGATCTCACGTATTAAAGGATAATATTTTTTCCCATATCATATGGGGCAAAAATTAAGTTTTTATTAGATGTGTAAATCCTCAGTTAGCAGTAAAGAAATAAACTGTTTGTCACCTTAAGAAGCAATTATTTCCACTAGCTTTAATTCCTAAGTAAGAACACTACTTTGCATTGTAAAAGTGTACTGATTTCATACTTCAAATGAACTCTGCATTTTATTTTCATTTTACTTACAAAATACTTACTTTATATTCTATCTGTTAATATTTATAAAGGTTTCTGTATAGGTAACCTTTTTATAGATTTTTAACAAAGCAGGAATTTCCAAGTATTTTTTGCTTATTTTGCTGAGTAGGGGGTTGCATGCGTTGTGTTATGAACCACATTCCAATGACTCATTAAGGTTTGAGAACCATGAAAAGATGTCATGCAGTTTCTGGTTACTCAAAACAGCAATGTCTATGGTGGCATGTAATTTTCTCAGAATAATAGAAAAAGAAATTTAATTTTGGCATAATATTTATAATCTTGAAATTATTAGTCTTTTGTATATAAATACAGCTGTTATCATCCTTTCTCTCTCTTTATTCATATGCCAGTGTATCGTATAGATCCAAATTTTTTTGGTGGGTTGTGTGCAAGTGCAACCTATTAAGTTGTACCAGGTACTAAAACTGAAATTCAGTTTGACATCCAAAGCATTTTGGTCTTATATTCAATGAAAAATTAAAAAAAAATTAAAATTAGCTCTGAAGTAGCTTGGTTCTCAAGAGGACCAAGCTTTGAATTCTATTTTTTTTTCTTTTTTTTTTTTTTTAATTTTTCATTGAATGTAATGGCCCTTAGTTTTGGTCTCTACTGGAATACATTCATATAGATAAGAAAATATATTTTCCTTCTTCTGCGTTTCTGGAGGGAGTAATTACTCACTCACTATTGTTTTAAAATGCAGCACTGTATCACAAAAATGTAGACTGTAAATTCCAAAACTCCCAATGTTTTCTTCCTGATCAGCAAAGCACAGTGATCAGTGTCATTTCTTTTAAAGTCATCACAATGCGAGCGAACAAAAGCGAGCCTCATAGCGTGAACGGAACAGGCCAACTGGATTAAATTAGGACAAGTGATAAAACTGGTAGGTTTACTGGAGATGCCATGCTAGCCTATACATTCTGTAGTCTTCAAAATATTTTATCTTTAGCTAATCCTATGTTCTTGGGCAGATCATTCACCTGAAAATGTTTACATTTGATAAAAATGTCAATCCTAATAGCATCCTTCAGCTGGAGACCTGTCATGCAGAGATGAAGGCAAGAGGCAGAAAGAAAAGCTATTTAACTGGAGCTTTGTATTAAAAATATTATATAGAAACAAGGATCTGTTTGGCCTTTTTTATTTTTTAACAAAAGATTGATTCAAGCAACACTTACTGATTGCTACATAGAGGTTTGCACATTTGTTTTTGACAGATTCTCAATACAGCCTCCTCTTGGCCTTTGAAACACGCACACTGCTATTTGATGGCTGAATCACATAGTGTAAAGAACAGCTCCACCTGGGTAGGACAGGAATAAGCATCATGCTATAACCAGCATATAATTTAGTCATTCTGTCGCTTGAAGACTTGTCATCAGGATTCAAGATCTCTTCTACATGAGTAAATTGGTTAGTTTCATGCACAGAATTAAAAGGCTGGGAGTCTTTATAGAAATAAAAATCTAATAAAACATAAACAAAATCTGCACAAATCAATATAAGTATCTCATGTCCAGCTGCAGCTATCCTCTGTCACAGCTGAACTCAGGTGCTCTCAAGGAATGTTTGTAAAACTTTTACGCTGTGAGCCATTTTGATCCTCACATCTGACAGGGTTATGTACTCAACTATATCAGCTTTTAATAGTTCTCCACTTCTCATTGTGTTTGTTTTAGTAGTCCCCAGATTAGATTTGAAAGAAAAATAAAAAAGCACCAATAAAAAAAACCCAAACGAGAAAAAACACTTTGCTGTCTAGTGGAGGAAGAGCAAATAACAAGTTTTATTGGTAATAGTCCTGAAAAATTTTTAGCAATGAGATAACACACAATGGTAATAAACTTTTCCTAACTTGCATATAAGGGTAGAGAATAGAAAACTGAAAGATACAATTTATAGACAATTGGCAGTGGTTGAATTTAAAAAGTAGGAAATTATTCTGAAAATGTTTCCCATAAGCTCATCTCTCTTTAAGATTATCCCCCCATGTAAACAAATGGGGATGAATTTTGACATTAAAAATAAGCAGTATATGAAACAGGGTTACTTTGTGGCTTGCATGCATAGCTGACATGAGAGTCTGAATAGAAGCAGCCCCTACAGAGCTCTGGCTTATCCTGTGTGATCTGCAGTGGGGCTTTACCAGTGTCGTGGCTAATTCAAACCGAATGCATTGCCACATGCTGGAACGATCCCTAGCCAGGAATGCTCAGATTTGTACTGTAATAATCTAAAAATAATTTGTAGTCACTGATGTCACAATGTATGATTCTTTCAGCTGTCTTCTGTGCTGAGCCCACAGACCACTCAGTGTCATAGGACGTATTTCAGTAAGCGTATACCACTGGCAAGCTTCAGTGGAGGGTTAGGATTTTCCATGCTTGTCTATCTTCTGTTATTTATGTGCTAACTGAGATTTGCAACTTGATGGGGAGGCTGAGCCTTTTAAGAGAGGTAAGCTTTGAAAATGAGTCTTACGGACTCTGCAGTTACTGTTACAATTTCATATATAGTATGAATATAAATAGAAATTTGTATTTACTTGTGTATGAATTTATTTTGAAATAAATTTAAAATATTTTTGAGATTTAGTAACACAGGTCATTAAGACTAAGCCACTTCAATGTTTCACCATAACAGATGACAGATGAAATAATGCTGGGATGATTTGGTGGTAGCAAACTTCCATCTAGCAGTATTTTTCAGATTTACATCTGTTGAATGCAACAGGCAAAACAAGATAGACCACTACTTCTCTGTTCAGATGGTTCAGAGGGAAGGCTTTTCCTTTCTCCTCCAACTGGAGGTAGTCATTGCCAATTAGGAGAGGTCTAGAACAGCCAGAAATGAAAGAGGACAATCATGAATAGGATTTCTGACCCAAAGTGTTGATTGAAGTGGTTTAATGGCTTGATTATTTTGAAAATTGCTGTTATTGTAGTGTCTGTGTGGGCTGCGGGCCCAATACAGACCTAGAAGGAACAGATTTTCAAGCTCTGTAGTAGTTGCTGTCAGGTTAATGGTCTTTCCAGGACTGACCAGCAATCTTAGTCAGTGCCATCATGTGGTGATCTTGTGATATTGTTGTCAGACATAGCTGGGTTAGTGATCAAGCTGTTTGAAGTGTTAACATCACTTTGGACCCTTAATGAGAAAATATGCAATTTAATGCCAAAAAGTCTTTCAAAAATCTGTTCAGAGAAATAGCATGGAGAGGGCTCAAATAAATTAGTTATATTTTCTGTAATTTTGTTTCTTTTACAGTTTTAAACTCTGGTAGAAAGTAAGTGAACAGACTTCAATAAATCTGCTTGATATGTTTTTTCGCTCTGAAACAGATTTTCCGTTAATTATCTCCAAATATCTATTTGTTCTATTCCAATAAACAAATACTACATTATACATCATATTTTGACATATAAAATAATATCACATATCACATTTTGACTTATAAAAGCCTTACTTTATATCCATCCAAATGTAATAAAACCAGGACAAAGCTGATAGCCTCTTTTGAAATAAAAGAATTTTGAATCTAGTCAGATTTCTATTGTTTATTCATATATCTTTATTTTGTACTGATTTTTGTGGTACTGATTTTAGACTTAAGTTTTGCATAAATCACATGCTTGGAAGTAATTGTGCCAGACAGTTTTTCTCCTCTTAAAGTTTTCTGCAGACACTACAAAGAACTCTGCAATTAAAAAGAACAGGGGTTTACTCAGCAATGATCAATAGTTTGATTATACAACTAAGAATTCTTTCTCTGAAAATCAATAAGCTATTCTTCCCTGCCACCCCCCCCCTTTCTCTTTATTTCTTTACTTACTTTACTCCAACATATATATAATTTATCACTTATATACCACTTATCCATGAAATACCTCTTTTGAGTACTTGGTCACATACGGAACAAATTACTTTGAAATTATATAAAAAATATGTTTATTGTTCTAGAGATATGATTCTACCTTTTCTGATCTATTGCAAATGTCTTCCAGACATATCTTTTAAAATAAACAAAATTAATATATTGTTCATGTAGAACACCATATAAGGTATAAGCCATATGCTCTCTAATGTACAATACATTTTTACTCATTTTCTTACTGGACATAGCATAAACCATTAACATTCAAAGACCTGTGCATCAGGACCAAGATAAATGGACCATTGACAAATTAGTCTCATGCAATGATGCTTGTTGGATTCAGTGTAAAGATACCTGTTAATTTCAAGAGGCTTTTGGTCAGGTTCTGGGAGAGAGTAGTATTGGATTAAATGGTATGGCGTATTTCCAGAGCTGGCAGTATCATGTATAATGCTTAAAATTTTTCTCTCAGTTTCCCATTAACTTCTGCTAGTGAATTTGCCTTCAAACCTTTGTTTGAAAAATAAAAAAGAAAGCATAGGCTCTGAAAAATAATACATCTCCATCCCTTCCTTGAAGAGCTTGTTATAAGCATGGATGATTATGCCCACTAAAAGAGTATGCTGGATTATATAGGACCATGTTTTCTCAACTCATGTTTTATTGGTGACTGTGTTTATAAAGACAAATGGTTATACAGACTTGGTTCCATATGTGATTTCTTTCTGGAGTTTCTTGGATTTGCTTGTCAAAGAAACTGGACGTGTGTTAGATGGAGTATTCACATCCAGTCTGTTCACCTTTTGATTCAGTTATCTCATTAGTTGTGGTGGTGCTCAAGTTTTTGCCAACTCTCCAAACTAGCAGTTTAACACTGGCACATAATTCTCCTAGATGTTCAGTTGCAGTGGTTTTGGATCATAGATTTCAGTATTATTTTATAGGTGATTTGTGACAAAAAAAGGGGCAAAAATCGTCTCCTGGATTCCAGAAGAATTATGCAAAAGAGGTGAAGCCCATATAAATCTTTGGTACATTGCCATTGCCAAAACTCTCTGACATTTATTAATTGGTAGGAATGTATCTGGATTTCTTGGGATGTCTTAGGCAAAAGATTATAGCAACAACTAGAGGAAGCAGTTAGTGAGTTGTTGCTATATGAAATGTACCCTTCACCCAAACGTTAGTGCAGAAGGTCCAGTGCAGCACTTCAGGAAAGAATTCATCAATCATAGTGTTTCTTCTCAGTCAGATACATAGTCACTGATTGGTTTGCTATAGTTTCCCAATCCAAATAAATCTCTACCAGTAATGTAATTATTACTATGTCTGCCTACTGCATTTTATATCATCTACATGAAAGCAAAAATAAGTTCTCAGTACACAATGGCGTGAGGGGAAGTAGAACTTTCTCCAAATTATGCACAGCTGGACAGATGAGCTGTGGTGCCTGAGGCTGTGAATTTGTATTAACACAGCCAGCAGTAGGTCTGCTTCCTGAATTAGAAATGTTCAGTGTGTGTAGTTTTCAAATGTGCAGGTGGTGAATGTGGGGGCAGATGATGTAGATCCAGTGGTTTTAACAGAATAAATAACAGTTGGCATAACTGGAAATTAACCATGGAGCTGGATGAGAGAGCTAGCATATTAATTTCATGCTTAATGTGATAATATTTGATTTAGTTCAGGTACACAAGTTACAGTGCAGGTGGACTTACTGCTTAAATCTGAAGAGTCTAACAGGTATTAAGAAAATACATTGCTTTGTTAAATCTTACATTCATTATGTCTTTCTTTTTCTCAAGATCTTGTAGTTATGTGTGAGTTACAGTTATTGAAGACAAATGCTTCTTGGCTTCTTGTTTATATTGGTTTGATGTCATCTTTACATAGAGATGTTTCAAATACAGCGCTTTAGGAACACAGAATGCAGGCCAACTAGCACTTACATTAAAAAATTTAAAAAAAAAAGAGTAAATGAGAAGAGACAGTAAGCTTTTTATATTGTTGTACTGTGAAAGGCATGCTGCATTGATTTATCTGCCCTGATATGGTACAGGGGTGTGATGTTACTGAAATGCAGGGGATTAATGGTGCAGTTAGCATATGCCATTACTCTTACACCAAGTTGTTATGGTCATTGAGAGGCAGGGAAGCAGAAGCAAAAGCTCCTCCCTAAAAGAGCTGGCTGATTCTCTTTTGTGCTGTAGAGTAGCAAATGTATATTTATCCTTGTAATTTTCAATCTGTATTTTCTTTTTCCTTTTGGCTTTGGAAATAAGATATTCTAGTGAATTGTCCTCTTGTCCAAATCTGTCTTGCCTATAAAAGTTTTAGCTTGAGAAAACTAAAATTAGAACATGTAGTTAGACTATTTTATTTTCTCTTTCTTCTTTTTCTGCAAGTTTTGTTGTTGTTGTTGTTTGTTTTTATTTTTCTGTAACTTTTTAATTTGCCTTAGCATCCCAGAGCCTGTGAAATGTTTTCCACTCATGACATAATAAAGGTGTAATACTGGTCAATATGGTGACCAATAAAGTAGAAACTCCATTAACTCTTGGGTGATTTGCATTAGCAGTCCTCTAATGCTGAGTTTGAGTGTCTTTTTGTGAAGGATTTCTTGTCTGACAATGAAAATTACATTAGCAATGTAGAAGTCACACTAGTAATGCTGTAGAAAGGACAGGAGATGGGAGCAGTTGTAATAGTGCCAGTGTGTTGAATTCTCCTAGCTATTAAATAGACAAGATTGGAAAGCTAAATAAGCCTTGCACTTTATATATCAGTAAATGATCACTGGATAATAACACTTCACAGAAACATCTTTCTGTGGTAGTTTTCATTTTCTGTTTGCCCTGGAAGAGGGTCGTTTGGTGAGGCTTGATACTTCACTGCTTCCTGAAACCAGTTGGAGCTGGTTTATTCAAGAGGAAACAAAATGTGTAAATTGGAAAAGATACTATCTGGAGCCTGAGACATCAATAAAAATGATGAAGAAATGGAAGTTCCATTTTGGGAGACAATTAATGGATTTCTTAGCAGTGATAGCACTTGTAACAGCACTTCTAGCTCATAAGGCCTAAAAGCTAAGTGCTAAGCATATTCGTGTCTAAGATGAGGAGATCTCATATTCCAGTTCTTACCTTCTCCCCTGTGAAAGATGAGCATGCTTCCTAAATGACCCAAGCCCTCCCTCTCTTACTCATCATCCCCAGCATGGTGGGGTGTTTTCCTTCTCTCGCTTATTCCTGCCTCAAGAGGCCCATCCTAGTCCGAGCCTGTAAACAGGCACTGAGTTGCAGACTGATGACCAGTTTCAAAGGAAGGTTAACATGATTAACTTCCACAGAAAAAGAACATGATGACACACAGGGATGGTAGACACACAAGACCATAGAGGATATAGTAGTAGGAGGAGTGGCAGTTCATATACTGTGTTCTGGAGAACTTAAACCAGCAGAATATAAATCAAGTTGGACTTGCAACAGGAGCTGATGCTTCTGAACATGAGGGTTTGGTTTAGTTTGAGAGGGTACAATGTAGAAGTTACTGGTCAAGGTAAAAGTACAATTTTTAATATCATTATCCCTCTGTAGAAATCTAGATCGTATGCTTTGAAATTGAGTCTGTTTTATTCTGTTTTCTTCTGAATAATATTTTAATTTTTTTTGTCCTAATAAAGTATTTATTGAAATAAAGCCATTGCTTTTTAAGGAAACCATATCCAGTGGTATCATCACTGAATATATTTTTAGTTAGGAATATTTGTTGGTTTGTTTTTTTTTTAAGCTATTTGTCCCAAGAATCATGAAAACTCATCTTTTTTGTTTCATTTCAAATACTTGGGTTTTTGGAGTGTTGGATTGTTTTGCTTTGTTTTGTTGAGGTTTTTTTTGTGGGAGGTTGGGGTGGGTTTGTTTGTTTGAATGGTGGTTTGTTTTTTTTGTTTGTTTGTTTTTTTGTTTTTTTCTCATGTCCCTTTTTTTCTGTGTGCTTTTGTTTGGGTTTTTTTCCCCCACATGCCAAATTTTATCATTAACTTGCAGTTTCTCAGAGAAACTAGTTTTGTAGAGAAGTGCATAAAGAATATGAAGAAATTTACCTGGAATTATATAAAGGCAGGCTTAACAAATTGTGGGTTTTAATGGTTCTGTCACTGGTACATGGGGGTGAGGGAAAGAAAATTAGAGTGAAATGTGCCTTCATCCTACTCATATACCTCACTTAAAGGTATTAATGTAATAGTTGATAAAGACCATGCAGTTGTTGCTTAACCATTATTTTACATCTAAGTTATATTCCATAGTTACAAAACTTTTTTCTGTTCACATTTTAAAACAGATATTGATATACTTTGCTTAGCTCAAAATCTGCTAAGAAATAAAGCAGACAGAAGAAAGCAATTTTTCCTCAGAGGCTGAAGAGTGCTAGCCTTTCATGTTCTTAACAAGCAACCTTCCCCTATTTATATAAATGGACATATTGCATACAACAGCAATTTTGAGAGCAATTTTTCTTTTCTTGCTGTGAACTGTATATTTAAAAGATTACAAGCATGACTAAGATCTCATTAACACTGTTGTTGCATTGGTTTATACCACTGCCTTCAATGACAATGTGCCTAATATCTGAGTGTCTAGAAGTATTTAGTGCTTAAAAAAAGAACAGTCAGGTTCCAGGATTTCTCCCTCCTTTTGCAGCTAATATCTCATCATTTAATGTATTGATTTGGCAGAGGTCTCTTTTCAGCTAAGAAGAACTTGTTCTCTGTGGAGTAAATTGTTTACCAGCCAGCTATATGTGTTTGCCTTAGCGAATCTGAGTGAAATGGTCCATCACAAATTCATGTAACTGCATTAACCTTCTTGACATTGTGACTCTGAAAAGTCAAGATGAGGATAAAGGTGAATGACAGGAGTTGGTGAAAATGAACATGATGCACATTTTACTGTGTGTAAATAGGCTTGGAACTTAAGTGATTTTTAGAGATAAATTTATCTTTTGAATTTATTTGTCCCCTTTAGATGATTCTTGTTAAACAGGAAGAGTATGTTTTATCAGAATTTTATTGCTAATTTCTATTATGTACTCAGATTTTGTTTAGACAGGCAAAAGTTGCAGGCACAGAAAGATGAAAACAGATGGAAAAATCTTAATCACAACATTTTTTTATTACTTTACACCAATTTCTTTTTCTGCTCTGACATGTACCGGGATTGATTATTTCTAGTACATACTTTCGATGAATAAATAAGCATTAAATTTTCTATAAGAAGATATCTCAGACAAGAAGTAGTTTTCTAGAGAAGATTAATAAAAGTTTATCTGAAAAATTCAACTTTCTAGAACAATAGATTGCCTTTATTTGCAAAAACAAAAATTATTCCACCAAAAAAAAAAAAATTGGATGAAGAATCTAGACTTTGCTAGATCATTACATGCTGTCCAGAATCTTTCATATATCTTAAGGAATAGTTTGTTTGAGGGAGGGAGGAAAGAAACAAAGAAATGAATTTATTATTTATTGTTGTTTCTTTTTTCTTTCTTTGTTTAGTTTTTATTTGGCTAATATACTGTACAAGGCAAAATGGATTTCAGATATCTAGACTTACAAACTGCAACACCACTCAGTCTTACTTCAGAAAAGCACAAAATGGCCACTTTAGGGACGGAGAGGAAAAGGTGAGGATTTGCATCTAGCCCAAATACAGGATCAGAATATAGCTCCAGTACTCAGACTGGGAAATGCTTCTGGGTTCTCTGACCTGCATGAAACTGAAGTCATGCCAGGAATCGCTCTTGCTTATCCACCATGATTTTGAAAGTAGTAAGTTCATGGACTTCCATGACATGGCATGTACAGAACAACCAGGGGATCAGGCACAGCCAGCATGGGTTTAGGAAATGTAGGTCCTGCTTGACCAATGTGATCTCCTTTGATCACCAGGCTACCTGCCTGATGGATGAGGGAAAGGCTGTTGTCTGTCTGGATTTCAGTAAAGCCTGTGACACTGTCTCCCCCAGCATTGTCTTGTAGAAACTGGCAGTCCATGTCTTGGACAGGTGCATTCTTGGCTGGGTTGAAAAACGGCTGGATGCCTGGGTCCAGAGAGTGGTGGTGAGTGGAGCCACACTGAGCTGTCAGCTGGCCACAAGTGGTGTTCCTGAGGGCTCAGTGTTTGGGCCAGTCCTATTTCATATCTTTATCAATGATCAAGTATTCTCAGAAGTTTGCAGAGGACAGCAGGTTTTGTGGAAATTTTGATCTGCTGGAGGGTAGGAAGGCTCTGCAGAGGGACCTGGACAGCATGGATTGATGGGCCAAGGCCAACTGTATGAGGTTCAGTAAGATGAAGTGCTGGGTCCTGCGCTTCAGTCACAACAACCCCATTTAGGGTTTCAGCCTAGAAACATAGGAAAGAATTTTCATTCTAGATTTTCATATGTATTGTTACACAAAGGATGTTCATCTTGATTGAAGTATGGTAATTTTTAGGTTCAAGTGTTGCATGTCTATGCACTACATATGAGGCTTCTGTGCTGTAGAGTAAAAGTCTACAAAACAAAAGGTAAGGAAAGCTGAAGCAGGAGGGTGGACAAAAGAGAGACCATTCTGACTGCAGTGATGGTTTTTCCCACAAGAACCTACCATACAATGCTATCGGGATTTGCAGTTGCAAGGCTGTGATAACAACAACACAAGACCTAAAGTGTGAGAACATCAAGAGAAAAAGAAAAATGATGTTATGGAGGGCTCTGAAAAACACTCCTTCAGTGGCTTAGATGATAGCTCACAGGGCCGTGAATTGCAGACCCTTGACATTACTGAGGGTGAGATACTAATTTACTCAAGGCAAAACATTTAACAGCATTCATGAATGAAAAAATTGTATTGGATCACTTAAACTTAACATCAGAGATATAAAAATTAGGATTATGTAGATATAACTTAGAGCTTTTGTCTGGATAGTTTCTTTTTCTCAAAAAGGAAGAGTATAGAGAATTCTTAGGGCATTTTTGTTTGTGTTTATCTTGCTTTAGGTAAAGACATAGTGTATCAGTAAATACCTTCATTTTTAAACTATATAGTGATCTTTTAAAACAAAACCCCATATATTCATCAAAATGGAACCAGTACTTTTTTGTAGGCTGTTTGTAAGTACTAGGTGACTTTGTATCCCTTTACAACTTCTATTATTTCATAATGGATCCTTTGGAAGGAAGGATGTCCTCTCTTCCTAGGACTACCTCATTTATCAAACAGTAATTGCCATGGTACATTTAGATGTACTATGACTTTGTAAATCATCACAAGAATTGCCTGATATCCACATTACCCAATGCCTCAAGGTATTCCAAAATACAAAATCTAGCCACAGGCATTAACAACACATACAGTGATTGCTGTCATATTTTGGTGCTGTTCCCAGAAATGCCACATTCAGAAGGTTGTACTTTGAGGAATGATGCTGCATAATCAGATGGCTAAATTCATTAGAAGCTGAGGTACCACAACAGGGAGTACAATGTTATCCTTGACGATCTTGGCTTTTGGGGTGGCAAACAGCAATACCCGCAGAATTTCTTGATCCGGTTACCAGCTGATTCAGTCTTTCAAACTATTCCCAACACTGACAATTTTTTTTTCATTGCATCTTTTAGCTTAGCTTCAGTTTTCTTTCCTGAGAAAGCATTGAAAAAATGAAGAAGTTCCTCAATAGTCCAGGTAACTACTTTGGACAATGAGATCAGTTGTTCAGTGACTGGATGTCAGACTTGTTATTCTTAGGGTTTGGCTGATACAAACTGAAGAAGCTGAAAAATTGTGGCTGTTAATTTTGGACTGTTCTGCCATAAGTCATAGGGAAAAACCAACAACCACCACCTCCTTCCTCCACCCCAAAGAACCAACAAAACCCCTTCTTTTACCATATGCCTAACTCATCAGGGGTTGATGAAAGATCCTTACAGGGTTGCTACTCTTTTTCCCACTGTTTAAAGTTTTTTGTCAAATGTCTACTGAATATATTGCACAAACTTGGAGAACTAGAGAGGAATGTATTTTAGTTTTAGTCCACATATCCTCGATAATCAATTCATATTCACATGTGCTGAGCTTTATGACAAAAATTGCACGCTTTTTTTTCCACAGCTGGTTCAGTGAAGACAACTTTGGTGAGGTACCAACAACCTCTGAATTTCAGTGATTTTCCTACTAGTAGATGAGCATTTTTCTCTCAAAGATGTCTCTATCAGATCAGTGAGGACTCTAGCTGTCTGCCAGTACTCTTTACTTCCTGCTAGTATATACTACTAGTTTAGCTCAGATGCCACTGAAAATCATAGTTTTGAATCTCTTGGAAATGCTGTGCGGTTTTGTTTTCACTATGAAAAAACATAGCTCAAGTTATTTGTTGCCTTCAATCTAGATACTTTCAGATGCTGACCAGATTAACTGTATAGTAGGATTATCAAAAGTGTATGCAGAAGATTTTCTGAAGTTTTTAAAGAAAGATCTTGCTTGAGTCCCTGTGGGTGGGTTCATCCTGCATACCAGAAATCTGTTTTCAAACTGAAGACAGTCACATGCAAATTAGTTATTTTAGGTTCTCGGTGCAATTTACAGGAATAATTAAAAGTTTTGGGATGCAATTGACCTTTTTTTAAGGTTTTCTCCAGAATGAGATTAAGCACTTGTGATTAATGAATAAATGAATTTGATCAGGTGAAACTGGATCTTGGTCAGTCTTCCAGAGACTGTGAGCTGTTGCCTTTCCTGTTCTAAGGCCTGTCTGACACACCCATATTATTGGTGAAGCAAAGGTCCCTTACAATTTACTGCTTTACTGTTATATCTGCTTATATTTTTCTTGTTTTAAGATAAAGGACTCCTCTTTTCATGGCTTACAGTTCATGATGTTTAAATAACTGCGTCGTTCTCAAGCACATTTTCCTTACGAAGCTGTGGGATTGTTGGATGTCTGATATGCCAATGATAGTCCAGGATCTAGCCTTAATTTTAGGTTATTACTGTACCTATCAGAGGCCTGAATCATTAGCCTGTATTCCTTTCTGAACTTCTGTATGCTAGCACATTTGTTAGGTTTTCATGGGTTATTGGCGTCAAGAAATTTCATTCTTCTATCCAGCCTTGTCGTTCAGTGGTTTTAGTTGTATGTAAAAATATCAACTACTCAGTTCTGATGTATGCAAATTGTTACGTATGAAAGAAAGAGTATTTTATATGCTGATTACCTCCGAGTGCATTCTGTGTGAGACATCCTTTTGAAGAAATGTGTGGAGGAGTTTTACAGGATTTTCAATTATTCTGAATATAAAAGGACTGAAAAAATACAAGGAGTATAACATCTATTTGAAATAATTATAACAGATATGTTTTACTGTAGCTGAGTTGAAGGACTCAGACTATCATCTCATTCCTTCGGATGTTTTGATAAGCAGAAAACTGGAGATGTAGCTGATTTTTTGGAGAGTGGTGGATTGCAATGTGTAGAATACTTACATTTAGACGACTAAGCTCACAAAATAATTGCTGGAAACTTCATATGTATTTCAGAAGGAAAATCTCCACACGTGTTGCCTGCCTAAATGTATTTAACACAAGACATAAAATTTAAACTTCCAAAAGCAGCAACAAAACCAGCAGCTTTCATTTCTAGCTAACACGGAATATTTTAAACCCATTACTCTTTTTGGAATTATGAATTGCAGTATGAAAATTTGGAAGCAGAAGACTAGCTTCATTATTTGTAATAATAGGTTAGCACATTATATAACTCCAATGACAAATAATTCTGTTTCAATATTTTACTGAAGTATACCAGTGAAGGGAATAGCTAATAATACAGTGGTTGTTGCAGCACAGGACTCTCCATTCAGCAGCAACTCTTAATATTTTTCATATGAAAAGGGCTAAAGAATTAGACATATACGGATTTTTTTTTAATTGAAACATGTTAAAAAAACAGTTTTCAAATGAAAAATTTTCGGGTTCTAATAAAAATAGAATTTGTGCATGTATATGTACATGTATTCTTCAACTCATTTCAATGTTTGTTGCTTCTTATTATCTGAGGAAAGACTGCATGTCTCCACTTGATAATTTTGATGGCCTTAATGTAGACCTTTTATCTTAATGAGTGATTAAAAAAATGAAACAAATGCAAACTCAAAATCTTTTAAAAAATGAAAAAAGGTCATCTGTAATGGTTCTTTTACTGTGACCAACTCTCACTTGAATACCCTCTAGGGGAGGTTTTTTCTGAGGGCATATATTGCAGGTGGATTCTTGAGTGAAATACTAGCCTTTTTTCGTGCACCAGTAATCAGAGAGTGATAATCTCTTTTCACAGTTGGAAGTGTTTACATAGCAAGAATCTAATTTCAAAGGCTTATGAGCTGTATTTTCTGCAAAGGTATTTTTTCTTGATATCTTAAGTTCATTTTCAACTCTTAAGAATATTATTTAAAAAAAATTAAATAATGCAAAGTTAAGAACTCTACTTAAAAACTCCTGTAAGTGTTAAGAGCTGTTTTTAAAAACAACAAGAATTTGCTCTGATATCCTGTTGTTTACTGAGGAAATTTAATAATTGAATTATTAACTAGATGGTGACTACAGCACAACAGATATTTATTACTTAGCTATCTATGAATCTCAATTGCATCTTAGACATGAATAGGAAAAAAATAGAATGAGAAAACTGCAAACTGCAATGCTTTTAAGTGTTTGTAATACAATTATATATTACTGGAAGATTTAGTTTATTTGTAGAAACTTCAAATTGTTATTTGCATGCAGAATACCTTTGTTAGCATATTTACCTGTGTTTGGAAAATTTTTCATAGATTAGGGAATTACTTGTTGAAAAATAACATACACAACATGTAGAGTTTGCAGTACTGGAAAAAACCAAGGATTTTATTACTGAAGGGATTTGTCACTGAAGGGGTCTTTTGAGCTATTAGTTTTTCAAAACTTTTGAAGATCAGGCCACTTAGGTGCCTGGCATGAGCTTACACTTTGTCATTGTCCTTCCAACTTATAACTTCTGCACATGTGTGTTTCAGGAGCCTGTGTGTACTCAGAGGAGTGTTTCTACAAATTTTTTAAAGCACTGTGCAACAACTCCAAGTTACTGGATCAGGACACGTCCTCACAATGACATGACAGTGCTGTTCAGCCCTCCAGAGGCTGGTGCTTTGCTCAGGCAGAAAGTCCTTTGGGACCTGGAGTGTGGTCTTCACATAGCACTACAATGCAGTATGTGATGTACCAGTTTGGTCAGTTAGCTTTGTTTCACTGCGCAACTCAGGGTATCATCATCACTTCTTAGAGCTTTTTGAGGTAAAATTTGTCTTGTGGTTTGCAAAGTGACAGCAGTTTTTTGTTTGTGGAGAGACTTTTAAAATATGTTTCTCTTTAATGCTCTGCGTGAGACTATGTGATAGTTATTGCTATTGCAACCGTGCTCTTGCGTGTGATTTATAATTTAGCTACCAGCTATTGTTAGAATTTCCTCCCAAAATTATGTGTCCAATAGACTGCAATCAAGTATGAGACAGCAAGTATGAGACTTGGATAGCTGGACTGAATTCTGCAGTTTACTCATCTCATGAGAACTTTTACTGACTTCCAAGGGCTCTAGATCAATCTCTTAGTTTCTGCTCAAAGCAGTTGTAGTCTTTCTTCAATTTTTAACACTGAAATAGTAAAAGGCCAACATATTCATAGCTCATTCACTCATGAATATCTTTATTCTTCCAAGTAACAGCAGGGTAGAGAAAAGCAATTGACTTCTCAACCAGATAAATGGAAAGAGTCGAGATATTGTACTCATGACAATCATAAATTTGGGGTTGCTATGACCTGTAATCAACAGCATATGATATAACCTATTGCTATTGCAGGCAGGAGATCTAAAGATGACTGACAGCCTAGAGCAAGTAAGATCTAGCTGAAAAGAGAATGTTCTAAATACAGAACAATGACTTTATATATAGCCCTACAGTGAGAGAAATCTTTTCATTTCTCCTTCTGGTGGGAGACAAGAGAGGATTTATTTGACTTTTGGGAAGCTTTAGAATCTTCAGCAAATACTCCAAGACACTGGAAAGATTTTAGGCAACCTACTCAGTTCAAGTAATGGAGCTTAAATAAATTTACCAACATATTGATTTCCTGCATTGGGGAAATATGAGAGTTATTATTATTGTGTTTGTTATTTGCTTGTTCAAGTAATTATTCTACACTGTCCACTGCTAATTTTAGATGATTCTAAATACAACAGATTCAGTTAGTACATGGAGTGGTTGATTAGCTGAGGATAGAGATAATCCATTGTCATGCGTTAATGCTTCTCTTGTGGGTATTCCAGTGACCTCTCGCAACTCTTACCCTTTATCTAACATTTGGTACATGGTTCATTCAGCACAATAAAAGTATAATGAATCATTAAGTTGTAATTAATTAATTTAAATTCTTGCATTTGACTCAATTCTTAGAATCATTAAAAAAACTGCATTTGTTTCACAGATGTCTTTTGAATGCCTTAATCAAAAGGATTTAGGGCCACAGTCTCACCTTTTATCAATGTTTTGACTTTAGTTTTCTGTTGATTTTTTTCTGTGGTCTTCACAGATTATTTGAAGTTACAGAAAAAGGAAAAAAAAAAACCCAAAACACTTACAACGCCAAATATATTTACCACATCTTCTGTAAAATACCTTGAGTCAAAATTTCAAGACTCAATATTGCCTATTGCTGCTTGAGCTACAGGACTTCACACCATTCAACTGACAGTCATCTGGTAGTGAAGAGGGAGGTTGTACTGCAGGCACCATGCCCCAGTTGTAGAGGGAACTTAGTTTAGTTTTCTGTCCAGAAAAATTCATTTCAACCTGTGTTACTGCTTCTTTTGCTTCTAGAGGTCAGGAATTGGGTTGATCATGAGGCTCCTCTCAAGACAGGATCCCTTCTCTTGTAGGCTTCTCATGTACTCCCAACATAATAGTAATGCTGATAGTGGCTGTTCTGTCACATTTTATCCCTGAAAAAGGAAACATATTTTAAAATATTTGCTTTTTTATATGTTTTGATTTTGGTAAACTGCCCAAACTTCCCTGAGAAGGGAAAGCTAATAGTTTTAAGTGCAGCCCAAATAAGCCAGAAAGGAATTTAATTAGAGGAAGAAAGGTTTCCAGTGGAAGACTTTTCTCCTCATTGAATTTGAGAGAAGAGGAATTGGAACTTTAGATGTAAGTTCCCTGCAATTTTTTCCTGTTGCTCTTTGTTACCAAAGTAAATTCTGGCTGTATTTAGACTGTGAACCTGGGGCAGGATTTGGAACAATTGGGGCAGACTCAATTGAGCCATGATCTGGAACAGCTTGGTAGTTACTTTCACGCCTCTCTTTCTGTTTACTGCTAATTAGAGTTATTTTATCTGTTGAAAGGGAACCTCACATATGCAAAAAGGAAGAGAATTGTGTTTTTATTAGGAGGCCTTGTGATGTAGACAACTGTGGGAATGAAGGCGATAGAGATAGAGCAATTAAGCTGCAAGCTCAGAGGGGCTCTCACAAACACCATGTACAATTCTTGTGGGTCTCAGATGCATTTATGTTTGCTCACAAGGTTGTGGTTGCCAAATAGAAACTTAAGTGTTTTTTCTTTTCTTGTCGGGGAGGCTAAACGAGATGTAAGGGTGCCTACCTCCCATTTCATATCACTACGTTTTTTGTGGTGCCGGAAGAAGGTGGAGCTGTTTCTTTTCTGTTGTTCTGGCTCTGTGGCTTTCCGTTGGTAGGCAGGTGATTCTGTATGATAATTTAAACCAATTAGGAAAGACTTAAAATTTCTTCCCTTGTCTCTTGAGGACAGAACAACAAATGGGGATATAGGACTGTAGCAGTCCTTGTTCTACTTGACTTGAATCAGGCTTTGCTCAGTTTTCACAAAAGATATTCACTTGAGATGTCAAAGATTATAGTTCAAGCTGTTCTTTAGTTGCTAATATTAAATGACGCTGCTCCGTAAGGAGCAATAATGATCTGAGTAATTGATGAAGTGATTCACTGGCATGAATTAGACATAACCAAACACTGAACATCTGCTATAACCTTTGCAATTGGAGCCTAGCTTGAGTCAGTCATGTTAGTGGCATATTCCATCTTGAAAAACGTACACGTATTTACGAAAGAACAGAATAACTGACTGATGTTTGAAGGCACCTGTAGAGATAATTTTCTCAAATCCTATGCTCAAACCGAGACACTTATAGCTGATTGTCCAGGACTGTGACCAGACAATGCTTGAATATCTCCAAGGAGGGGGATCCTACAACCTCTCAGAGTAACCTGTGCCAGTGTTTGATCACCCTCAAAACTGAAAAGCATTTTCTGATATTCAGAGGAAAATTCCTGTGTTTGTCTGTGCCCATTGCTTTTGGTCCTGTTACTGAGCACCATTCAATACCTGAAATTTTGAACTGAAAAAAGATGAGGTTTATAGAGAAATCTGTTTAATCAATATTTGAATGCTTCTAATCACACTGATTGTTTTTAAAAATCATCTTATCAGACTGCAGTTGTGCTTTTGGTTTGTTTCTCTCTGCTTCCCAGCTTCATCACAAATTGCTTCTTGTGAAAATACTGTTCATTTTTTTTTTCACCAATCGTTTTTAGACTAGTAAGGAAGTTGAAAAAACACATTTCTTGTAGCTTAAAACCTGTGGATTTTAGTCCATAGGTCAGTATAGAACGTGGTTGTGTCTGCCCCTAGCTTCTGATCATAATCTCTACAAAGGTAAATACTGCTTAGAATAAACAAATTATTAAGTACCTTCTGGAAGGAAAAGGGACAGTGACAGGGAAGGAGATATAATTTCAAAGTAAACAAAAGGGTAAATGTCTAAATGATCTACGACTAGTCCAGTTATGGCACTTCTATACAATCATTGTGGTTTGGACATTTATTTTTACTTGATGACTTAATGCAAAATGCAGAATGATTGAACTAGTACCCTCATTGTTCTTTCTTTATATAATGCTTTCTACTGCAAAGATAACCATTCTTACTTTATTTCATTTGTGACTGCTAAATTTTAGGACATGTTCTTGTGTTAAAAATTCAGTTAGGTAATCTCAAAGTTTAGCAAGGTTTGTAAAGAGAGTTACCATCATCCATTTTAATAAAAAAATATACTTAGATAATATGTTGAACTTCTGGATGCAGAAGACCATTTCCTAAGGGGCTGAAACCAAAGCAGTGAACTTTACACTGACAGCTTGCTAGCAACAAATGTTCTGAGCATTACCACTTAAGGAAATATATATAGATCCTCTTTCTATCTCTAACAACAGAATCATCTACCAGTTAGACAGTTTGAGAGGCAGTACCTCTGTGGCAGGCATAAGCGCTAAGAAGGTGGCTCAATCATGTAAAAAAAAAAAGAGTGAAGATAGGTTATAATAAAAAATGAAAACTTCTCTAGAGAAGAGGAATAGAGACAAGAGTAAGACTCAGGTCTCTGTGAAGTCTGTAATTTTGAGTCCCTGGCGCTAAGGAATTTAATGCTTAGATGGTAGTCTGCGTGGAGAAACAGGAAACAGAGAAATGTCATTAAAAAATGAGTGGTAACTAGTTTCCTTTCTTAAGAGATTGTACGAGTTTATTCTGCTACAGTGATTGGTGTGGGTTTGTCTTCATGTGTTTGCTTCGATCCACATAGTTGTCATGATGGTGACTGGGGAAAGATATATTATGGGCTGAGAAGATGCAGATTTTGGTGATAGTGTTCTGGATGGAATGATGACTGCTGAAAGAAGGATATGTTCCTCATTTGTCTGTCATCATAGTCACAGTTGGTTTTTTTTGCCATGTGAACTTTTCATTCACATTGCTAACATTGTGTCATGGCATCAGATGGTGCAGAAATGTTAGAGACTCCGAATGGAGAGCAGGAGGGCAGGGCTTGTCAGCCAGAACCTGTCCCCCCAGTCAGGAGCAGGACAGCCAAGGGCACCGGGGAAGCTCCAGCCCCGGGCTGTGGGAACCTCTCTGGCGGGTCGAGGCCAGGCTGGGCCATCGGCCGACTATCTGCCCGGCTTAGTGAGGCCGTGTCCCCCAGGGCTGTGGGGAGCTGTGCCCGGCGCAGCGGGGCCATGGCAGGGCAGGGCTGTGGGGAGCTGTGCCCGGCTCTGCGGGGCCATGGCAGGGCCGGGCTGTGGGGAGCTGTGCCCGGCGCAGCGGGGCCGTGACCGGGCAGGGCTGTGGGGAGCTGTGCCCGGCTCAGCGGGGCCATGGCAGGGCAGTGCTGTGGGGAGCTGTGCCCGGCGCAGCGGGGCCATGGCAGGGCCGGGCTGTGGGGAGCTGTGCCCGGCAGGGCTGTGGGAGCTGGGGACCGGCCCTGCTGCGGCTCGGCCGGGCTGGGGCTGATGGGGGGTCCTGGGTTCCGGGCGGGTCAGGACTGGTGGTGTCCTCAGGGACGTTCTACGTTGAAAGGCTTTCTGAAAATGTTTATTCTGGAGAGACAGTATAGATGGGTCACATTCTGTGCAATGTCTTCCTGACATTTTAGGTTCATTTAAGAGAACTGGTAAACACCATGGTGACGAAAATGAGTAAGAGCTCAGTTTTCAAGAGAAGAAACAAGAGAAGAAATTCTCAGAAATTCTGTTGCTGTCGGTCGGGCCCTCGTGCTTTGTATCCTTGGAAACTTCCGGTTACATCAACACTGAACTGGAATAGCCTCCCTGTGCATGTTTTGTCCGTCTGAAAAGTGTTTCAATGGTGTAGGAATGGAAATTTATGCAGCTAGATAGGTAATTTCCTAAGTGCAGACAGAATTTGATGCACTGATTTCACCTTGATACCTGGGATTGCAGTTTCTGTTACCTTGCACTGCATTTTTATGGGGTGCGTGAAAACCAGCTCAGTGGCTTAACCAGCGGTGATAGTATCTGATACATCATCTATGGAAAGATAAAAGTGTTTCCACTTCTGAGAGAGTTTTCATGTGTGAGTTTTTTGTTGAATGGATTTTTAGTTATTCCGGTCTTCCTGGCTGTGAAAATTTTAGGAGAATTTTTTTCCTGAATCACTAGGGTCTTAAAAAAAATCATATGGGTGAAAGGTATATTTACCAGTTTGCTTGTACATAGAGAGGCATATATAATTTCATCAAAGGTAGTTGCTTTACTAGTAATAACTTTGAAGTGACAGAGATAATTAACATTACCTCGAGCAGAGCAAGAGCCTTGCTGTAATAGCTGTTTAAGTGCCTTTTCATACATTTCTTGCTGTTAGTTTCAGAAACAGAAATAATATTAAAAGGCCCAAGGAGACTTAACGATTTACTTGAAGTGAGGACCAAAAAATGATCGGAACTCCATGCCACTGGGTGGATTACTCTGTCTCCTATTCATCTTATCTACAGTCTCTGAATCCTTTACCTTGACAAGTTTGAGGGCTATTATGTGGAACTCTTGCTGTTCCATCTGATCTTTAATTTCAATATATCTCAGCATGGTCTTGAAGCTATCTTTGGATTTTGTTTCTTTGACTTAAGTTTTGTCCTAAGTATTTTTTTTTTTTTTTAAATTCAGATTGATCTTTTCCCCTCTGCTTTCTGCTGTCTTTCTCCTTTAGCTGCATCTCTCCCTCCTTTTCCTCCTCTCCTCCTCCTTAATCTCAGGCTTGGCCTTTCTCTTATCCATGGCTTGAGATGCAACCTTTTCTTTTGACACAGGGTTGGCACTCTCCCCTTCTCTTTGACCTTAGACTTAACATTTCTTATGTCCTCCGGTTTTTCTGTGTCTTGCTCTACATGCTTTTTTTGGCATTGTTACTTTCTGGCCTAGAGTTTCCCTAAGGGGATCTATTGTTCCATTTGCCATTCAGAATTTCTTAACATGGCAAATTACTCTCTTCTGCATCTTCAGCATTTCTCCGGTCTGTTGTTGCTGCTTTGGGCCTTGGCTTCCTGAGTTTAATTCTTCCTGACTTCTCATAGCAGTTTGCAAATTCTTCAGAAGATTTGTTTTGTTTTGATTCAAAGTGAGTCTAATGTCTTTGTTTCCAGCCTGCTTGTTGTATTTTGGGTTTGTTTTGGTTTTGTTTTTTTTAGTTGTTTTTAGCTTTGTGAGGTTTGGTTTTTTGCTTTTTTTTTTTTCTTCTCAGCATGGTTTATTTTTTTCCTGCAACTTTTCAGGTTTTGACCTGTATTATTAATTATTAGGTTTGTTTGGAACTTCATTGCACCAATATTGTCATCCTTTCATCCTTTGTTTTGTATTGAGATGTGTATTATAGTCTATTCAAATAGAATATATTCAAATGTTTATCTTCATTTGTACTCCTGATGAGGAGGAATTTTTATTTTTTTTTTATCTGCTATATCACACATGATATCTTGTTTTTTGATAAGTGGTTCAGGATGTTTCTGATGTAGCCCACATGAGAAATTAATCTGTGTTTTGCCAGTTGTATCAACAAAAATTCATATCCAAATAATTTTGAAGGCAAGATGATTTCTCAAGAAATATTAGTGCTTTATGGGAAAAATAAGCATCACTGCAAATTCACATCACTTGTTCCTGGCTATCAGCATGCCTTACACACAGCTTCATTTCTCCTCTCCATCTGCATCCTGTGGAGGTGGCCTCAGCCTTTCCATTTCTGTTACTGCTCCTTTGCTGCTGCTGCCGTTGTATCTTTGGTAGCAGCCCATTTTCTCTGAAGAGCACTCTCTGTTTATTGTTTGTGTTAGGCTGTTCTGCCTACTTCCTCTGTTCATCTTTGGTCTCTGCTAGACTTTTTCCTGCCCTTAGACCTTGCCAAGATTCATACAATCCCAATCTTTCTTTTTCTTGTGGTTTCTTTCTGAAGCCACCCACCTGTTTTGTGGGATATTTTTGTTATTTGTGGCTGAAGATACAGTCCCTCACCTCTGACTTCAGAGGAGTGTCAATCTTTTCTCCTTGCTTTCTCTGACTATTGCTACCTCAAGGGCATCCTCATGGGACAGGCAGAAATCAAGACTAGAGGTACAGAAAGGTTCAGAGGTTCAATTATCTAAACAGAAATAGATGAGCAGAGAATCATGAGGTGTGTATGTCAGAGGGAGAAAAAAGAAACACAAGTTTCACATCTCTTGCTGATCTGCTTGAAGACAAGGACTGTGTACAGATTATGTACACTGAGAGAGAGTGTGTGGGTGAGAGGCTTCCTATCTTCTGGTGTGGTGCTTTTGATTAAAGCTGCAAAGTGGGTGTGCAAAATGGGAGGTTTTTTTTCTGGATGAATTTCCTCCCTTTAGGCAAAGAGAGAGTTACTGACTATTCAGCAAAGGAAAATTACATTTCACTGCCTTTGCATTATTTGATATCTAATTATATTTAGTTCAAGAAAAAAAATTAAGATACCACCACTCATTTCTTGGATAAATCAAAATCAACATTACCTCAGCTGGTACAGTTGAAGAGTGGGTTGTTCGTTTTCTAACTTGAAGCCCACACTCTTTGACTCATGAAGATTATAAGTCTTCCACAATTCAGGATGCCTTTTTCCCCCCACTAAAATACAAAGGAAGCCTATGGTCAGATTTAGTTATTTTGCTTTCATATACTTTAATCAGGGGAAAAAATTTATTTGCATATCTCTGATATACCTCTAGCTGGTCTGTGTCTGTTTTCTGCTGTGATCTACCTCCAGCTAGCTTTCCTCTTCTGAGCACCTTCCTCCCAAACTGTCCAGGCAATAAAAAGTTGAAATAGCAGCATTTGCTTACTTGATATTCTGACTTCAGGATTATTGATTCTGAGGGAATATCACAGAATTGCATTCTGATATCACAGCAGGCATTTACCCATGCTCTCAGGCACATGGTGTGATTCTTGGGGTGTCCTGCATAGGACCAGGAGTTGGACTTGATGATCCTGATGGGTCCCTTCTAACTCAGCATATTCTGTCACCCATTGTTTAGTCACTGATTTTCTTTTTATAGTTAAAAAAACTCAAAAATTTAATTGCTGTGAAATATGTCACTACACATGATTTTTTTTCAATTTAACAGTAAAGAGAGCTTATTGTGAAAATTTTCAAAAGAAAGACCTTGGTACGACACTGAATTGAAAGTGAAAAGGATATATACACTGTAAAGGTTACAGGTTTAAAGATGCTAAAATTGAGTTCAAAGGGGTACATTTTCTTAGAGGGACTTCATGAACCTGTCTGCTCAAGCAGAAGTTAATTACAATAGTCCAGTAATTGTGTTTAATAAATTTGAGCATAAAATAATAAAAAAAAATGTTTCTAGCTTATATTTAGGTATTGCCAGGAGCTGTTGAGGGTTTTGGGGATAGCTGGAGATAGTGGGTCATCATGTTCAAAACAAAGCAGGTTTTTTTTATGTGACAGAGATTTTATTTCTCAAGTAGACTAAGATAACTGTGCATAGTGACAGAATGTCAGTATTAGTGGGTTCTTGTTGTGTCACCTATAAAATCATAGACAGTTGTAGTAATTCTGAGAAATTATGTAAGTAAGCTTAAACTGAGTAACATTAAAACTAGGGCCATTATAGCACCATCAGATTTAAGTTACAAATGCATCTGTGGAATGATAAGCAAATCTGTTACAGACTTCAGAAAAATATGCTTAGAGGGACAGCCAGGTTCCCATAATATTTCTATTAAAATGTAGTAATTACGAGGAAATCAGCCGTCACGGATGTGAAGGCAAAATAGCTCTTTAAAAAAGAAAAAGGTGTGTAGACAATGCCTATATTTTGCCTTAGAATTGAAGTGCTAGTCTTTTAATGTGTGCCTATGCTTCCTGATAGAAAGGAATTGCAGTATTTGCTGTTGCTTTTTTGAAAGCAGTTGACTATTGCAGAAGTAAAGTCTAAACATGATCTTTAAAGGGACATTGTAGTTTACTAAAATATATAAAATTTAAATTTTAACCCTAGTCATCTACAATCAAATTCAGTCTGCCAAGGACAACTAGAAGACAGGGTAAGATATTGTGAAGGTGAAAAGGATAGACACATAGGTACAAAGGTAAACTTGGAAAACCTAGTTCATAAATAGTACCTTCTTAATTAATTTTTATGCTTTAAAGCTGGAGACTATTTTGGTACCATGGAGAGACAGTAAATGCAATCCCTGTGTTTACCAGTAAAGCCGAGTTCTCTTCTCTTCTCTTCTCTTCTCTTCTCTTCTCTTCTCTTCTCTTCTCTTCTCTTCTCTTCTCTTCTCTTCTCTTCTCTTCTCTTTTCTCTTCTCTTCCTCTTCCTCTTCCTCTTCCTCTTCCTCTTCCTCTTCCTCTTCCTCTTCCTCTTCCTCTTCCTCTTCCTCTTCCTCTTCCTCTTCCTGTAGCAGTAATTAAGCTATAAAGGATGCTGAAATAAAGAAATGAGGGTTTAAAATAACTGAGAAGAGAAGCTGTGTTAGCCTTAGTGGATTTTCACTGCCATTGACAGCCATTCCTTAAATCTTTCCTTATTTCTTATATCCTAGGTTTAATCACATACTGCTGTTGGGGAATTGGGATGGCTGTCAGTCTGCATGAGCAGTGAAATCTCCAGTTAAAGTGTCACTGTTGTATGGGTAGATTTAAGGCATTACCATAGCTTGGAATAAAGATTGTCCTAAACTTCAACATCTGATTCCTCAGTGGGTGTGTATGAAAAGTCGGTGTTGCCAGCCTTCCCCTGCAGCAAGTGTCCAGATGGA
Organism: Irena cyanogastra; assembly: GCA_013397155.1. NCBI lineage: Eukaryota > Metazoa > Chordata > Aves > Passeriformes > Irenidae > Irena > Irena cyanogastra. The sequence goes on from VWZV01004691.1 coordinate 257,624, forward strand.
CCCTTTGACAGTTTAGCTAGGGTGTTTCACACATTCCTTATTCATAAGAAATTCTGCTTTTCTTCGTATTTCAGAATTTCTTCTTTTCAGATGTGTGTTCACATAGCCATCCACTGGTACTTATTTCTATCTTATAATCACTGCGTTTACACAGAACTGAGGCCTGTGTTTGCAGCTGTTAAAATGAATTGCACTTACAGGGTTTGGTTGAAGAGAGTCAAACCATTCATGAGGAAGTATTCATTGTGATTAAAATTGCAGAATCTACAATCTGTATGCTGATCAACTTAATAAAAGAAAGAATAAAGGATACGAAGTGCCTTTAAGAGTGATACAGAGGAAAATAGAGTGCATGTTTCCCCTCCAAAATGTGTGCAGGGGATAAATAAATCCCATAAAATTTACTGGCTGGGGAGAGAAGAGAAGAATTTAAGGTATTAAAGTCTTGAAAATATTAAAATTACCTGAAATACCTTTCTTAACACTATTAAGGTTTGAGTTTTAAATCAAAGTCTCAAGATACTCTTGACAGAACAGACTGTTGGTAAATACTGGAATTTAATCTATCTAAATAGTAAATGTAACATGGAGAGATTGTTCAGAAATAGTCTATTCATTGAAATGTCATTTGAAGTATAAACTGCAGTTTTCAATTACACATAGGAAAGAATAAGCAATAGTAAAATGGCTTTAAGAATGCGATTATTTATATTTAAATTAAATTGAATGTATTTTAAGATATTTGGCTATTGAAATTTTGTATTTGGCTATGCATAATATATGTTTAGAGAAATATTTAAAACCAAAGTGTTTTGTCATGATTTCTCCTGTTTCTTGGATTTTGAAGTATTTACTTGCCTTAGTAGGTTCTCAAAAATGTATGCTTTTGTGGTATACAGGTTTAAAGACAATTCTGTCTTTGTAGCAGTTATCTGTGTGCAAATAAAAAAATATTGCTAATAATTTTTATGACAGAAATCAGTACACTGTGCTTAATGTATTTATTGCATGGTTATTAATATTGTGATTTCTCTTTTTGTAATCTTGAAAAATAGTTTTACAGGTAATTTACTAAGCAAACTCTTTTTTACCATTTTTGACTCATATTTATGCATTTCTTTTCTTCATTTACTGAAGAGCACTATATATTTTTTTCCTAACAGGAAAAATTTCTGCTGTAACTAGAATGACATCATACTGCCTCCTATGGGGGAATGCTGAAGCCTTCTCAAAAATACAACACAGTGGTAAGTACTAAAAGTATGTCCCTAACAATTACTTTTCTTGTAAGAATATGTAAAAGAAAGATAGCAAGTCTCTGTTGCTGGTGTTCTTAAATGTGTTTGAAATATCTTTGCAATATCCAGTTAAAGTGTTTGCTTACCATATGTTCATCCAATGAGACATTGAATAAAGTATAGTCTAAGCATGAGCACTGTTTATGTGCTTACTCATGATAAACATGAATTGTTACTATTTTTCAGTTCTATAAGTATTGAATGATACCAATCAGTTTGTACTTAAAAGACATGAGATTAAGCCTGGCTATTGTGACATTGCTACTCGGTAAGGTTTGGGGGTTTCAGGCCACACTGTGCCAGACAGAGCCGACTGTCTTTGTTTTGCAAGACAAGGTTGGGTTCCAGAGTTCTTATGAGGCTGTACTAAAAAAGAGGCTTAGTTGCTGTTTCATATTGTTACCATAAAGATCTATTTTTTCCTCTCAGTTGTTAGCAAAATATGAGAGAGCATAATGTAGAGCATGTACATGAATAACACATATAGTTATATGTATGTGTATATATATGCATGAAGATATATAAACATTATATCAATATGAAATATGTGACAAGGGTTTAATTTAGAAATCTGTGCATAGAATATATTCTATTTATAAAACACCTTAATCTAATTACCATTCTTTCATACTGTGCCTGACACGTTGGTTAATGAGAAGGGAATGACATGTACAAATGACCAGAAAAGTTTCTCTGGTGCACATTCTTCCTTTTTGCTTTATATTATCCATGAACTTCGAAGCAGATGTGACTTTTTCTGTAATCACTGCACCAGCTGTAGTACAATGACGTTTCCATTTCGCATTGATACTGAGACCTAAATTCAGGGAGAAGGAATAATAATAATATATCTGATATGATAATAAAGTTGTTAATAAGTAATAATTCAAAGTGTGACAGGTTAGTTATGAAAATCGAGGGTACCATTATGTGAAGTGTAAAATTCAGAAAAAGAAAATAACAATTTTGAAAAATCCTGTGATTTTTGCATCACTGAACCATGTTTATTCCAATTTGTAACAATTTCCATGTAATTGAATAAAAAATACTTTATGAACAGGGGCCTGTTTAATAGTTTAGCATTCACACTGATTGTGATAATAGCTAACACTTAGGAGTTATACAATGAGTAGTACAATATGCATGAGTGCCATACATAGAATTCAATTACTTACTCCAGAGGACTCATGACATTTTTTTCAGGAATGAGGCAAGCAACTGATATAAAGAATACAAGTCTCATATAAAGCTGAAAAAAAAGTTGAAATAATAACTTAATTTCTTTGGAACTAACAATTTGTGGCACATTTACCTTGTCTGGCACTAGAATAAGCCGCAGCCATGTTCCAAGAAGTGAAATTCTAATCTCTAGATCTGTCATAATACACTGAGATGGACCACAGAAACTGGGGAGAGGATTTTGAAGGGGAAACTGAGGAATGGAGGGATTTTAATTTTCTGTGTTTTCTCAGCATTTTGTTTGTTTTTCATAATGCACAGCAGCAAAGGCAGAGAGGAGGAGAATAAAAGGAAGCAACATTAAAACAGAAAAGTGAGATGGAGCCCGTTGATGTCTGGCTTTTAACTCACACTGCAAGTTACTGAACATCAGAAGCCAGCTATGCCTTTTGAAAATTTCCATGTTCATGTGAGGTGATAATTGGACTATACATAAGAAAAAAAAAAAAGANAAAAAAAAAAAGAAAAAAGAAAAAAAGAAAAAGAGATTAGAAAGTGAAGCTATAAATCAGCATAAAATTTTTTTGTGCTTCTCTGCTCGCTAATTTTCTGAAATAGCCACAAGTATTTGTGTTCAACTGCCAACCCTGTGGTACTCCAAAATACACAACAGAAATACAGAAATATTTGTTAATTTCTGATTTTGTCTAGAAAAGGTTTGTATTGAGAATTTGTTCAGGAGAAAAGTAGAAATGGATCTGAAAGCCTTCAGGATAATTCATAGTCCAAGCCAAACTAACCTTGAAGTTGTATTTTCAGCAGAAAACAGGGACCATTTAAATAAACAGAAGAACAAAAAAAATTCCAAAAGATAATTTGGGATGATAGCTTGGAAAGATTCTAACTATGACTTTGAGTACTTTGTTGTACTCTTATATTTAAGAGAAATACAGAAAGCAATCCCTACATCTGGAACACTTTAACTGCTTACTTGCTATCTTATCCATCATTCCAGATAAAATTCTTCAACATGATAAACCCATGATCTTTCTCAAGAACAGAAAACATCAATTTATGTTTGGAGTATGTAATATGTGTTTCCTGACAATGCACAATAGAGTATTAAAAACTGAAGCAAACAAATGGCCCATGCTTTGTCCTCAGATTTTGATCTTGCATCAGAAGCGTAAGCGAGTTTAAATGGTGGGATTTCATTCTGGAATCCCAGCCTGACAGCTGAATGTGCAGATGGAGCCCTGTGATAGTCTGTGAAATGCTGTGCCATTCCTTTGATGTAGCCACATACTGTCAGATTCTTGATCATGTTCTCAGACTGTGATCAAACCTTCTGTCTTGTATCATTTATGGTAACAAATGTGAAGGAAAAATAAAGCCTTTGTATTAGAAGGCAGGAATAAACTGTTCCAGTTTTGGTCTTGGGAGTTTTAGGAAAGAGATCAACTCTGTATTCTCTGAGGAAAATCAGGGCACAATACAATTCTCATTCTTAGAGCTGTCAGCTCTCCTCAGCTTACTTTTCAGCTCTTGGGATTCAGATAAGAATTTTTGCCTTCCTCTTGTCAGGGTTTATGGCTGTACATGAAAGTACTCTTAGCTGAGCAGTCCAACCTCTGGTTAAGCAGCGTCTTCAACTCTAGTTTTCTTTTTAGGCTCTCACTGATTTTATACTCCTAGGTGGAAGAAAAATGCTCCCCACATTTCTTCCATCTTGGTGAAATATCTGCACAGTTTTAGCAGGAAAATCCATCAGTTATATAGCCTCCCAAGACCTGTATTATGATATTTAGGCTCTGCTGACATTATAGTGTGCAGTCTTCCTACCAATTCTCTTATTTTTGAAACACAAGGATGGAAGGAAGGAAAGAACTCAGTTTAAAATTCTTCCCTTTTATAAAGCTAGAAAGTGTGTTTTCCATTCTGAAACATAAGTGATAAGCAGGAGCAACTAATGAAATTACCAGTTGAACCCAGACTGATGGTCTGCTTATGTCAATTTATTGAGGCTGATGCTCAACATTTCAGTAGGTTTCCAAACTGGAAACTTTATCTTCTTAAAAAAATTCCAGTAGTGTAAATTGAATTTAACACCTACTGTTTGGAAATTTAACCAGACTTTAATGAGAGTTTGTCAAGATTTTGTTGTAGGATGTTCCTCAGCTCTCTATGCATCTAAATATTTGTTTCCAGGAGAGTATTCTGAAATCTTAAATCCAGTGTAGTTAACTGTTTTTTAGTTGATCTAGAAAAAATAAAGTTGCATCATCAGTTTTGCTGTGAGATGTTACTGGTAAATCTAATCTTAATAAATCCATTACATCACTGATATTAGGATGTGTTTTCTATTAAAGGTAGAGACCTACTGTGAAGAGTGGAATCAAAATATTCAGATTCTCTAATGAATATAAATAATTCCTTGCTTCCATTTGAATTCAAAATAATGGATACATTATTTTTTTATTCCAGTATGACTGACCTAAGGTATCTAAAAGTAGATAAACTCTAATGATCTCGACTAATATGTGAATTTCTTAAGAACTCAAGTGAGAAGTGGAAATGTGAAGCATTTTTCAAGTATTACTCAAATGTGAAATAGCAAACACCAAAACTTTCCAGATCATTAAATTTACTTTCAGGTGGCAATGTAATTGAGTAATTTTAAAGCTTCTACCTAAGTTCATTAGCTTTATTTAAAGCTTTGGGAGGATAGTTAAACAATTTTATAAAAATGTAAGTCATGATTGTCTTAAATCTTTAGGACTCATATACTTCCAGAAATATAATTGATTTTGTAGAAAATTAATTTGAATATAACACTACACAAAGTACTCTACAAAAGTAACAGAGAATGGTTAAAGTAATGTAATTTCAACATTATACAGACTTCATGGATAATGGCAGTTCACTGAATCATTACATCATGAGCAATAAGTAAATGCAAAATAAAAAATAATCACACTGTTTTTCGCAGACAGCTCATTTAAAGTTTAGTCATGTTCAGTTCAAAGAACTGGAGTGCAAATATTACTATCTCAGTCTTTAAGCTTGAAAATGTTTTATCGCTGTGACTAATATAATTTAAATCTACTGTACTCAACAACAGGTAATAATGTTATATCTATTATATCTGGCTCTACAGGGAACTCTTAACTAAAAGAAGTTCATAATAACTCAGTGTTGTTGGTTTTTGTTGTTTGTTTCTGTTTTTTTTTTTCTCTAAGAACAGTAAAGCTAATTCAGTGCAAATGAATTACAGGCAAGCAGTTGTCCTCTTCCTGTCAAGGTTCAAAACACTGCATCTTCATTTTTAACCACAAGACCACAGTTTGTTTTGTGTGGACAGCTCAGTAGTTAACGGGAAAGGAAGACCATCTGTATCTGTTAATAAATATCCCTTTACCTGTTGTTCAGCAGTTATCTCCCTCAGTTTTCATATAAAGCGAATAGCTCTGTGTAACAGTAAAATCCTGTGTCCTCGTGGTATCTCCATAACTTAATTTGAGCTCTGCATCCTGAAGTTTCTTTTAGAAACAACTGACAGAAGATGGTTTCTGGGATCATCAACTCCACCTTCTATAACATGAGACAACGATATCATACAATGCTTTTTATACAGATTGTAATCTAGGTTTTGAAACCAAGGGCTGCACTGATTACTGGTGGAAACCAGTAATGAATGATGTCTCTCAAGGTCCATACTGGGACAATGCTATTAAATATCTTCATCAGTAACATAGACAATGGCATTAAATGTACCCTCAGCAAATCTGTGGATGAGTGGTGCAACTGATTCACTTGAGGCAAGAAATGCTGTCCAGGGGTACCTCAACTGGCTGAAGGAGTGGGTCCATGAAAACTTAATGAAGTTCAGCAAGACCAGTATAAGGTCCTGCACCTGTGTCATGGCAATATCTATTACCATTAGGGGCTGGATGGTGAATGGATTAAAAGTAGCCTTGCAAAGAAGGACTCGGAGGTACTGGTGGATGAGAAATTTTTAATGAGTGAGTAATGTGTGCTTGCAGCCCAGAAATCCAACTGTATCCTGGGCTGCATCAAAATAAGTGGCCAACATGTTTGATGGGAGTGATTCTGCCCCTTTATTCTGCTCTGGTGAAACTCTACCTTGAAATACTGCATCCAGCTCTGAAGTCCTCAACACAAGAAAGACATGGACATGCTAGAGTGGGTCAAAAGGATGGCCACAAAGGTGATCAGAGGACTGGAGCACCTTGCTGTGAAGACTGACTGAGACAGTTGGAGTTGTTCAGCCTGGAGAAGGCTCTTATGAGACTTTACTGCAGCCTTTCAATATAAAAAAAAGAAGCAATAAGAAATGTGGAGACTATTTATCAGGGCCTGTAGTGACTGGGAGCAAAGGGGAATGGCTTTAAACTAAAAGAGCATAGATTTAGAGGGGCTGTAAGGAAGAAGTTCTTTATTGTGAAGAGTGGGAGACACAAGAACAGGTTGCCCAGAAAAGTTGTGGATGTCCATCCCTGCAAGTGCTCAGGACCAGGTTGGGTGGTTTTGAGCAACCTGATCTAGTATGTGGCATCCTTGCACATGGCAGGGAGGTTGGAACTAGATAGTTTTAAAGGTCCCTTGCTACCAAAACCATTTTATAATTTTATGATATTTCTGTGTAATATCATACAGTGATTGTCTGTGCATGTTTATAAAACATGTAAGAGTATTAAGGTTGAGTATATATATATATATAACAAATTGATTTTAACACTCATGTAGCACTAAAGTTAGCACTGTATGCACCTCAGCATCAGAATTGGAATTTGGAGATAAAGTAGAAAACCAGTAATGATGGAATCACATTCTGGGTGCTTTTTTGTTTTTTGTTTTTTGTTTTTGGGTTTTCTTTCTGATTTTTAAAGAAATTATATTACACTGAAACCCTTCTGAGTAATGCCCTCACTGTAGCGATTTGCAGCTGATTTCATGGTTGTGTGCCCTTGCCATAGTTTGAGATTGATTATCAAACAGTACATCAGAAGAATTAAGATTTTTGATTCTTTGAGACAGATTTGGGTTTTTAAAAATAGGCTTTTAGTATAGTTTTAGGAAAAAAAAAATTCCATCACCACTCCAGAGGGCCTGGATATCCCATACATTCTGTGTCATATCTGCTAAAATACTGGATTGTTTCCATTCTGTGCTAAATGCGAGTAATCCACAACAATTATGCTAATCACTGCCCTGAAAACAAATTGATACAGCTGCTGAGTGACTAGGGAAGATGATGGCATATTTCTTTCTTTTTTGAAAGAAAAAAATAAAATGCTTTTGCCAGCAGGAAGCCAAACTGCTTGTTGAAATTACTTAGAATTGAAAATCACTATTTGATTCTGAAGGTAAATATGTTTGTTTGTATATATGAATATAAAATACATTTAGCTTTAATTGCATGCCAGTTTAGACCCAGATAGCTGGTATCGTACAGAATTTTTTTAGAGCATTATTTTGTTTGTATTTTCTATTGATGTTGTGCAAAAAAAAAAAATATATACACACACACACACTCACACACAGTGTTTTCTATTGGATCTTAAGTATGGAAGCTGAAAGTATCTAAACCACTCTTTCTACCAGGTTTATTATCAACACCCTCCATGCATTTCCTTTCATATATTCTGCTTTGCATTCAATTTTTCTTTTCCAAGAACAAAGCCAGAGAAAAGGAACACAACACAAATGTGATAATATTGTTATCCACAACTTAAAAAACCTTCAGAATATCTGAGTGTTGGTGAAACTACTCAGGTTAAGTAAAATCAGATTCTGTCAGCTAGCTTTCATTATATGTTCTATTTCTCATGAAGATGTATAAAGTAGCACTATTCTCTTTTTCACCGGTTGCAGCTGTATTAATAGGCCTTTCTGTGCTCAGAGCATGAACATGGATTTAAAGCTTACACAACTATTCATAGAATGTTAGAAAAAACAGCCTGAATTTTTATGTTTAAATATTACTTCAGGAACTAACTGACAAAATTTGGTGTCTAATTATAATCTTAAAAAGCTAAATTTTTTCTTTGTTTAAGAAATCAATAACCTGCAACCGAATATCTGTTAAAATTGTGGTTTGTCTCTCTGTGGTGGAAACAAAGCTTTTTTATCTGGAACTAAATCACACATTTAATTCTAATGTAGTTTGCAGTCAATGGAGTTAATTATACTGAAAAATTGTGTTGCTTCTATCATTTGAGGCTTTTTGCTTGGCTTTAAAGGTACGTAGGTGATATTTCATATGCTGAATTGTACCATTGTGACTGCTATTACTGGTAGACATGTCATGAATTTGATTCATAAAGATGAGATGCAAATCCTTGAAAACTAGCTGTGAATAATGAGGTACAGTCTATTCTTAATTAAACAATGTCACCAAAACAGGCTGCAGGTATCACTCATTGAGCAGAGGGGTTGGACCAGATGAACTCCAGAGGTCCCTTCCAACTTCAACCAATCTATGAACCTGTGATCTTCATTTAAGAGCAATTATATTTTTCTTTCTATGGATTTAAAATATTAGTATGACCCTTTCACTTTCATTATATGAAAGTATCAAAAACGATGGAAAAAACCCAAAACAGTTACGAGTTTTAAATAATGCTGAGTCACTTGAAAAGTTAGGTGATGAATAATTAAAGACTTAGCATTTCTCTTGTTCATACCGTTCTGTTTAAAGGAAAAAATTAAAATAAATATATTGTATTTGACTAAATGAAACAGAAGTAAATACTTTAAAGACTACTGAAATAGTTTTTTATTTCATATATTTTATAAAGTATTAGTGAAATACAACTTATTGAGTGGCATGGTGTGAGGCTACAATGCAAAGTTCAAACAATGGCAGAACTAGAATCTGTTTTTGTTAGAAGCCATCAAAACTAAAATGTATAAACAGTGAGGTAATAAGCTATATAAGGGTACAAGAAATTCAGATCTGATAGATTCATCATCAAATGTATATTAACTTGAGATCAGAATTCATTAAAACATATGTATCTGAAAAACAAAGCTTTTAGGATAGTGCAGTAATTAAGCAATCTGAGTTTATTAATTACCAAAGCAGGAGTTTTAATAGATGAGCTTGACAAAGAAAATGGATGTATTAGAATTTCACCAATGAAAACTGAAGCTGGGACAAAGCAGTCACAGCAATTACACTAACAGGTCACTCTCTTGGCAGCTTAATTGTCTTTTGGAATATGGATTTTCAGTGCTTCTAAATATTAGTTTAATATTAGTGCATATTTCTCTGAGCTTTTTAAAATTTAAATATTACCACAGTATGCTATGAGGATAACTTTAAAAAAGGAGTTAAAGAATTATCAAAACTTGTGTCAACCTTTATTTAAAAACAAATTGGAACTCCTTTGGTACAGAGTTTTTTTTCAGTGAAAAAATATCTCATGGGGAACTCAATTCAATTCTGTAGCTGAATAATTTTTCCCTATAGCTGTTTATGGTTTATCATTTGAAATCTATATGCTGGAAATCATCAAAATCAGAAAAAAATTAAATAGCTCAGTTTCTTTTTTGTTTGAAGCATGAAATATGTAATCAATATTGCCAGAGTATGGCAACAACACTTAACAGTTTGTATTATTGGCAGTGTAGCTCCCATGTCCAGAAATACAATCATCTTGGTGCAAGACTTTGGGAAAGATAATTGTTGTGAATATGCTGAAATTCAGGGCCAGAGAAATAATTAATCATGACTCCTGGATGGTTATCTTTGGTACCTATAGAAGACAGTATTAAATTCCAAAAAAAGTGGTTACCACCTTGCCAAGGTGATAACTGTATCATCCTTTTGAGGAGGGGACTTCAAGGAGCAGCAGCTGTCTAAATAAATGCAAAAATGGGATTTGATTTGCTTGTTCTGAGAATCAATAAGAGTACTACTGAAAAAACATAGGTGCACTTTCCCACCATTTAAAAATAATTATGTACAGCTGCAAGCAAGACCTTTAGATGATGGATCTTTTTCTCTCATGTCAAAGAAGGCATTATGGAAGGAATTATTTTGAAGAATGAAGTGTAAGTCAGATCACACAGGAATTACTGACATATCTCTAATATGTGGTAGAATAATCTTCTCCTCTGTCAAAGGGATTTAATTGTCTACCCTGACCTCCATCTGTTCTATTAATTGACTGCATTAGGTTGTGGTAGATATTTTTGGTTGGTATTATGTTTTATTAGTGAGATTTTTAAGATGATATAATAGAAGCACACAGGAAGCTGTAACTCCTGCCATGTGACAAGGTATATTTTTTCTCGATCCTGACCTAAATCAGTTGACAAGGGCAGGAAAAAATAGATCAGTCCTTCCTAGTCAACCTGGCAGCTGCAAATTGTCTGCTGTTTTTTGGGGGATTTTTTTGGGTTTTTTTTTGCAATGTCATCCCATATGGATAAGATACAAGAAAGAAAAGAAAAAAAAAAACAACCCAAAACCAAATAAGTAAAGAAAACCAGAAACCCTTTACGAAATAAATGAAATAAATTCCTTCGACACATAAAAATAAATTTTACATCGATTGTTTTGATGAGCATATTAGTTTTTTCTTTATACAGAAGGAAGCTAAAAACTAATGACCAGGAAGAGGAAAAGAGTCACAGGAAAGAATTATGATTTGGAGAAAAGAACATGCTAGAACACTAGCATGTTCTTTTCTCCAAAAGAGGAAAGAGAAAGATTTAAGAACTAGAAAAGGACTGAGAGGGCTATGTGCAAAAGAGGAAAGGTATAGAAGGTACTTTTATAAGAGAAAATTTTCAAGCAGAGTAAGATGGATCTTGAAAAGGTACCATGGCATAATGTTTGGTCATGGAATCGTATTGTTAAAAAAATATTTCTCCTCATATTTTAAAATACCCATGTAGTTTTGCAGTCCTGTGAAAATAGGTAGAGTGTGCTAAATAATATGATAATGATAATGATAATAATAATAATAATAATATTGTATCAGTCTTGTTAGAAATTAATTTTTAAATGGTACTCATTGCAACCAGAAAATCATGGGAAACATGTTTTTTAAAAATAAATAATCCAAATATTTCTAACATAATACTCGTTTTCCACAAGCCTATCAGTTCTGTGTTGGTAAAGGCTAGTATTAGGTGAAGACGGCAAAAATGGATAAATTTGTTCTCTGAGATAGGATTTTACACCAGAGAAGATTCATTGCAACAGTTTTTAAAATAACTTGAAGATGGCTATGAGAATAACAATATTAATGGCAACAAAAATAAAAACTGCCCCAGAAAATAAAATTAATTTAACGGTAGGTGAGGAAATATCTGAATTTTAGTCTTAACTTTGTCTACTGAATTTCCTACCAATGGATGCTACATCATCTTTGATAAACTGTCAGTACAATGATAGAACAGATAACAACTGTTAAGAAATTCATAGCAGAATAAGCTCTTCCTGATTTTAGTCATGAGGACTTTGTTCATGTATGAAACAAACAGGAAACTTACAAGGCTCTTAACTCTGTGGTTATAAAGAAAATTCTGTATATGTTGGTAAGAAGTGAAAGAAATAATCATCTTGCTACAGCTCAGTTAGGACAGTTAGCTGTCTAATCTAGGCTAATCACTTGGGCTTTTTCAACATAATCTTCAGGATGCTTTCATAGTGGTTGACTTCAACTAATATTTAATGTCAAATACCTATGTTACAGTAGGAAGAACTGCTGCCTGAAGTGTATGCTTCTGGTATAGACAGAATATTTGACTTTTTCATATACAGTTTGGGAAATGAACATGAGGTTTAGTATTTGTATTATAGTATTTTCCAAGGTAGAGAAGGTACCTATTCATTGTGCTAAGCAAAGATGGAAACATTCCAATAACTGGAGTGAAAGGATGAACAAGAGGAGGAACAGTAACTTCTGTGTTTTTTGTTGGCTTCCATTTCCTACTCAGATAAACTCTACGCATTACAAAGCAAATATGATATATTCCATTAGATTTCTGAAAACCCTTTGATGCAAGAAAATATAATTAGCTACATGTGAGATGGCTTTGAAATTTACCATGTAGTAGAATGACAAGGATTGTCATGCAGATAATTTTGGGAATTTTTTTTCTTAAGAGAAAACATCACATACATATTGTCCTGAGATTTCTCTTGGAATTGTTAACAGACCATGAAAGATGGTTTGATTTTTATCATTTGGGAATGTGAGATTTGAAATGGAGGACCTTTTTCACTGAACAGAAAGCTACCTGCAAAAGATTTGATATCTTTTCCAAGCTAGCTTTCCTGCTTTTTTGGCATGTTCATCGGTGGTGAGGAAAGATATCTCTGTTTCTGTCCATGAGGTTATATCTTAGTCAACAAAATGGTCCAGGTCCTGTTCTCTGCCCCTGAGGCCACATAACATAGCAGAGCTTGCACCTCTATAGTGAAAATAGAGAGAAAAGAAAAAGAAAAAAAATAGAACTGTCTGTTGAGAAATACCTCTGGCCTATCCTACTCCCTGTTTATGCCTGTGCATTGGCTGGGAGGGATGAATAGTGGGGCAGGACAGTGTTGGAGTCCATGCTCTCTAGCCCTATCTAGTTTGCTGCTTAGACCCTAAATTCCAGTGCTTACTGCATTGGCCTGAGAACAGCTTAAGATATGGATCCATAGTGGGACTTTTGTATGGTAATGTTATGCTTAGCTTTTAGGGGTCCATGGTATGTAATATAATTCCTAGCTCCCAGTACTTATGTCAGCTAGCAATTTAAGAATTTCATCCTTCATTATTGAATTCAGCATGGGCAGGACAGTAAGCAGAGTGTATGCCACTGTCTCTCTTCTAGGCAAGCTTTTAAACTGTGTTTGCTGGGAAGAAGGGAAGACAGCAGGCAGCACAGGAATGGTTTAATTAATGTTGTCTAAAATCATAGAATAATATAATATTTTTAGTTGGAAAAGACTTCTAAGATTCAACACTGCCACACTGACCACTAAACTGTGTCCCTTAGTGCCATATCCACATGCCTTTCAAATGTCTCCGTGGATGGTGATTCCATCATTTTTGTGGGCAGCCTGTTCCAGGGCTTAGAAATCCTCTCAGTGAAAAAAAATTTCCTAATATTTCATCTAAACCTCCCCCACTCCAACTTGAGGCCATTTCCACTTGTCTTATTGCTTGTTATTTGGAAGAAGAGACTGCCCCCCACCTTGCCAGACCGTCCTTTCAGGTATTTGTAGAGAGCAATAAGAATCACCCCTAAGCTTCCTTTTCTCCAGGCAAAATGACTCCAGGTCCCTTAGCCACTATTCCTATGACTTGTGCTCCAGCCCCTTCACCAGCTTCTTTGATCTAGCAGCATTGATCTAGTGAGTGATTCTGGTGATCCCATTTTTCACAATATTTTGTGGCAACTTATTTTGCTGAGACATGTTCTCTCACCTCTTAAATATAGGAGGTTCAAGACAGCATTTAGCAGGTGAAAGCCCACTAAGAAGGACAGCCATACAGGAGGAGAAGCTGGAGGACACTCCTCCTTGTGCTGGTGAAGTTATCCACTTTCAAACAAATGAAGAAAACCTAAGGGGAAGATTTACTTGATAAATCAATTTGGTGATGTAAAAGCATAGTAAAAATAATCTCCAGTCACAATTTTTATTTTATTAAATAATTCTCCTAGAAACTTCATAAGGCTTGCTTGAAAGTGAGAATACCTTTCCAAGAAAATTTGTACTTTATGGGAATCCAATGTTAGAGTTTTCTCATAGTCAAAGGGTAAGAAACTCAGAGTGAAATCTTTTGGTTCTGGGATTATGCTTCACAGAGTCCTCATAGCTATCCCAGCCTTATTTGAAAGCTAATGTTTGTAACTTGGACGAGGGAGCAGTGGGTTTAGATTTCTTCAGGTTAATGAGGGTAGCCACTCAACTTCCCTATTTCCAGAATGAATGTATAATTGTGACATTATCATATGAATGAAGGCAGTATCACCACCTGGTAACTGAACCAGGTAATGCAATGAAAATGTTCTGCCTGTGTATCCTCCATAATTAAGTCCTAAGAATTTGTATAATAAAGCAGCAATTTTTTTTGGCCATATAATGTGTTAATGGTATGTATGTGTATGTGTGTGTGTGTTTGCATGTGTTCACATGCCCAGCTGGTTTAAATTGCTTTTCCCACCGTGTTTCTGGTTATTGTAACATTTTTAATGTCTCCTCTTCTGAAACTAGAGTGCCTAGAGGGACATATCAAATTCTAATCATTAAATAGCCTCAAGAGATCAAATTGCATATCAATCAGTCCTTTAGACAATTTCTCAGTTGATTCAGACAAGAGTTTTAGTTTCTTTCATCCTTGACAAGAGCACGCACTTCAGTTCAGTGGTGAAGACAAGAAAGAGAGGACTGAGACCTGTGAGTTTCTTTGTACAATATTTAGACAAAACCTGTTAGACTTCCTTAAGAATTTTTCTTTTCAGTCATTTGATCTCTCTTACTGGAGAGGAATTAAGACTCATTCTGTGTTACAAATGCTTTTTTTTTGAGGTATTGTAGTGGTAGTGAGTAATGAACTTTGATTTTTTGAGGGTTTATTCAACTCATGAAGGCCTACTCTGTAAGCCTGATGTATAAAATACTGATTTTTGTGTGCATGTATTATTTTTTTTCATATCCATAAATTAGTGATTCGCTCCAGGCATGAGAGATTTTACTCTACAGGAACTTTTGCCTTAAAGAAACTTAGGGCTGAACATTCCATTTCAGATCATAATATTTTTATTTTTGCAGTAAAACATCTGAATTTAAGCAAAGAGAGGTGCTTAAAAGAAACAAAGAGAGACCCAGAGTGTGTTACATTTCTTTTACAAAGTTATATAAGAAGTAAAAGCTGGAAATTATGCCATTGGTTGTGCCAGACTGTACTGATGCTATTTTTTGTACATTTCCCTGGAATATGTACTAGAAATGTAGTATTTTCTTTGGACTTCTCAGCTGCAATTAGACCACAATTAAATAGCTACTGTTCATTCAGTCATGGGAAGCTTAAATTCATATCACAATTTGAGCTGAATGGAGCACAGCTGTAATTTTGGGACTATTACTTATTTCAGGCTTACGTTTGTAAGGAATTGATGCCATGTTTTTCCCTCCTAGTATTGAAACCTCATGCTTATTTGCAATCTTCATCAATTTGTCCTAAGAAGGAGCAAGTATCCTGAAAGTTGACTAACCACTGAAATTATTCTGTATTTACATGTAATAGCAGTTGAAATTACTGTTCAAAAGGTCAGTGAGACAAGTGCAACTGTCTTATCTGAGCATTCCCAGTTAGTCTTGGGTCCTTCTGGCCATACAGTTTTTTTATAATTTTAAATACAGAAAAAATAAGAGAAACCATATCTGTGATTGTTCAACAACCACCTCTTATAATTAGATTGAAACAGCTGATTTTTTGAGAATGCTGGGATGAATTTCTTTTTTTTTTGCTTGGAAGGGAATGATGATCACGTGTTTTCCTCTGCTTGCTTTTCAAATTGTTTTCATTATTGAGAGAATTTCCGTTTTCAAAAACATTGTAGGGAACACACAGATTTTTCTTATAATCCCATTGTTCTTTCTGATAATGTATGAGACTTAGAAATTCAAAATAAGAGTGGTAGCTCCAGGCAAAAAGCAATGATATGAAAGAAATGTGTGCCCATTTTCTGAAAAGTAAATGGTGATTGTAGTTTCTAACCCGAGGGATCTACTGACACTGTCCAAGCCTATCTGAGCCTATTTCTCTCACTTGGAGAAATTCATAAAAGGGTAACTGCAGCATGTTTTTAAAAAAAAACCCCAGACAGTTAAATTCAATGTTTGTATGTAATTTCTATTGCTTTTCAGGCTTTATTTACAAATTTTAAAAAATTAAAAAAAAAAACGACCTTTGTCTTCACTGACTTGTCATCATACGACTAAGACCAACTTCAAGGTCAATCGTGATGTTTGTATATCTGGCATTTATTTTCACTTTAAGTAAGGGTACATCATAATTCTTAAATTTGCATCACTTTCTTCTCAGTTTAAACTTTAAATCTTGAAGAAATTTTTGACCGTGAATTAATAAGTTACAATTCCCATCTAAATAATTCTGTGATTCTGTGAGACATTATTCAGACACTCATCCCTAGTGAAGATTATAATGCTAAGTTAGTGTCATGACCCACAGTACACGGCATGGTGTCCATTGTAAGTTCTCATCAAGCTGAACTGTATCATGTGTCAGGGAGCTCTTCTGCTTTATTGTACAGTTGTGTTCTGAACTGTGGCACTTAGAGAAAAGAGAAAGAAAAAGAGGAGAAAGTGAGAGGGGGCGCAATCTGTATGCCTCTAATGTAAATTAGGCTTTTTGCATATTTTTTCACCCCTGCACAGCCAGCCCTTCCCCAGGAAGTGAGTTGGGGTGAAGAGGACTGAGCGCAAGACTCAGGGCAGAGCTGGAAGTTGGCTCAGGACAGCACTGCCCCACCCCTCTGCTGGTCGCCTTTCCTGTAGCAATGCTCAGAATGTTTGAGACAAAACATGCTTAGATCAGGTCCTCTACAGTTAGGATTATTAGAAGACTAGATTTTTGGGGTCTTTAATTTGTTTTGAGGATGTTTTGTTTGTTTGTGTGTATTTTTAAGAATAATTTAATAATAAATAATTTATTCGTGTTGGGAAAATCCTTACAAAAACACAACAAAATAAACATATATGTGCTATAGGGAAAGAATTTCTTGTAAAACTTAGCTGCATGTTAATTTGAAGCCAGACATCACTTTAGTTACACTTCTGAGATTCAAAAATATCTTATGAGTGGTCAGTTTCGGTAAATAAACTTCCTACCAATTTTCTAAGTAATCCAGTCTAGAAGGTACACATTATTTCATGATTGGTGTTTCTCTGTGTTGTTCACTATTCAGTGAAATGTTGTTCAGTCTGATATTTCTGAATAACTTCATGTAGGAAAAGAAAAAATGAAGCTTAGCCCATTTCAGGGTATCAAGAAAGTTCTAGAAGCTCAGAAAAAAAAATCTCTGAAGAAGTTATAGCTGTTTTGGGTTGTTTGTTTAATTTGAAAGGTAGTAGATACATCCAGTATGCATTACTGATATTTGGAAAAACTACTCTTTTGTTATTGAATGAACATTTAAATACAGCGACTAGTCAGAGGTGTGGTGCTGATTGTGAGGTAGAGGTGTATTTAAACCTGCTTTGGGAAAAGCTTTTACAGAAGACAACTGTGTGATTCGTTTTCTGCAAATATTTCAAATTATATGGACATATTATTAAAAATTAATAGTGTAGGACTGTTCAAAAATTTCAATGCCTTGGATAGTTCTTATTTACAGTATCATACAACAACATTATTATAGAGATTTATATATGTTACAATATAATAATATTCTAATTGCTTTTGTTTAAAATCAGTTAACCAAACACACACGCAGACACAAGCCAAAACAACAAAGAAAACCCAAAAAGCAAGCCATATATATCCACTTTACTTAATAACTTTCAAAATTACTTATTTCAAGGAGACAAAGAGAATGAAAAGAAGAAAAAACACAGTTCATGTTCTTGGTAAATGAAGTATTTTTTTAATCCCTGTATTCTGTGAAATGCATTAAATACTTAGCAAAATGTCAGTATGAGGAGAATCTGAAGTTTTATGAATTACATAGTTTGTCATTTTTTTTTTGCTGACTAGTTGGTTGCTCTTACATTTCAGCTAATCAAGCTGACTGTATGCTTTCAGAGTGTCTGTCTAATGAAAGGGACGTGAGTCTTTAACCCTGACTCTCTATTGGGGTCAGACCTATGTACATGCCCAAAAAACCCCTTGGGAATATGAGCAGAAGGGAGGGCCAGAGAATAAAAGTGGTCAGTGACTGAAAGCTGAGGTGTGCTGTTCTGCACTAGCTGTTTTAGATAAAGCCTGAGAAACCCTAGGATATCTGAAGAGTCTTGAGTTTGCTGTGTTTGTATAATTTATATTTCTGTTTAGTTTTCTTGTAACTATTCATGACCTGGCCAAGGAGATCAAAAAAAAACTTGAAATCAATTCAGTTTTCTCTTCTATGCTGGAGCAAAGAGGGCTTCTAAGCCATGTCTTCTATTTCCGTAGCTGCTACAGAATAAGTGTAGAGCTACTGACAATCTTCTCAGGTTAAAAAAGGGGTAACTGCAGATCCTGGAAACCATCAGTTTAGCCCTGAAGGCCTGATTCACAGACTATTTAAGCATCTCTAAGAATGTCTTGGGGCACAGATTTATAAACGAGAACAAGTGGTATTTCCAGACACACATCCATGTTAACTTCAATTTACATTTTCTTCAAAGGCCATAAATGTCTCATTAGCCTCAAATTACACTCTTCTGCCAATAATGAAATCATGTATGACCACATATAATTTCAGATCTTTCTCGACTTCTCTGTGTTGTGTGCTGCCAGAAGTTGTAATTTTAAACTGAATATTCTGACTTGGATTGATTGTTTTTGATTGTTTGAGTGATTGATACGTCCAACTAAGAATTTTTTGCAAACAAGTTTGTATGCATTTTTTTAATATTTGAAGCAGTAAATAAAAATATGGAAAAAGTACAACTACTAGTTATTATCACAATTATTAGTGATAATAAATAAAGGTATGACAAGTACATGTCTTTCTGTAGATTCAGTATGTAAAGGCATATTAAATAGCTGACTGTATGCATATAATTGAATGTCAAACTAGTTTTGATATATCTAAAAACCTTTCTAGAATGTTTACAGTTTTCTATTAAAGATTAATCCCTAATTGAAATCTGTGACTCTATGTCTTCCAACATTTTGAATGATGTATCTAACATCATATTAGAGTCGTCAAAGTTCACAAATTTATAGGCAGCAGGCCTTTTTCCTTACTTCTCAATATTATTACTGAAAATTATTTTGTGTGTCTTTGTCTGTGTATGAGCATGTATACATTTCACATGTGAAACTAACCTTAGGAAAATGGTAATTCCTCTAGTAATGTCGATAAACTGTGTGATATATTCTGCCTAATTGGGCAGGAATCCTACCCTAAACAAGATATTTTTGCTTTCTCTTTGCATCAGTATAATAATACCAAAACCAGTTGTCCTCAGGATGTACAGCTCCCAGAGGTGGAAGCTAGGGAAGTATGGAGATCTGAATGAAGCCCCTTTAATCCAGGAGCAGATGGTTAGTGAACTGCTACTTGTAGCAAATTAGACACACACAAGTCTGTAGTGTCAGATGGGATACACCTGAGGAAGCTGGTGAAAGAGCTTATCAAACCACTTTAAACCACTTACCAGCAGTCTTGGTTAACTGGAGAAGGTCAGGTTGATGGAAAATTAGAAGGGTCCTTGCCTGTCCACAAGAAGGGTCAGAAGGATGCCTCAGGGAACTGCAGGCCTGTCAGCCTGACCTCGATACTGGGGAAGGTCATGGAACAGATCATCCTGAGTGCCATCACATGCTACATGCAGGACAGCCAGCGAATCAGGCCCAGTTGATACTCACAAATGGTTTAAAAAAAGCAGATCCTGTTTGACTCGCTTGATCTATTTCTGTCATAAAGTAACCTGGCTGGTGGATGAGGGAAAGGCTGTGGATTTTGTTTATCCAGTAAAGCACTGGAAACTGTCTCCCACAGCATTCCCCTGGGGAAACTGGCTGTTCATGGCTTGAATGGGTGCAGTCTTCACTGGGTGAAACACTGTCAGGGTAGTCAGGCACAGAGAGTGGTGTTGAATAGAGTTAAATCCAGTTGGCAGCTGACCAGCAGTGGTGTTCCCTAAGCTCAGTATTGGGGCCGTTTAATGTCTCTATTGATGATTTGGATGAGGGGATTGCATGCATCCTCAGTAAGTTCACAGATGATACTAAATTGGATGGGAATATTGATCTGCTGGAGCCTAGAAAGGCTCGGCAGAAGGAGCTCCACAGGCTGGATTGACTGAGACCCGTTCTCTGAGGATCGATAAGGCCAAGGCCCCTGTGCGCTGCTCCAGGCTTGGGGAATAGTGTCTTGAGAGCTGCTCAGTTGAAGGGGACTTGGGGGTGCTGTTTGAAAGCTGGCTGGATATGAGCCAGCATATGCCCAAGTGGCCAAGAAAGCCGTATTATTTAGTACGTCGCATTTTTTACAATTGCATGTTACCTTTGTTGTATCAGCTGAGGATTTCCTTCATGTTGTCATTTTTGGTTCTCTCCTTGCTGGTAATGTGTTCACTCTTGTTTATTTGTCATTCCCATTTTCTTTTCTTGTTTTGTTTCCTCTTCTTTTACTTGTTATTTTCCCTGAAAATGTTTTTCTCAATCCATCTTTCATCATCTGGATCACTGTGTTTCCTTCCAACTTGTCAATTTTCTTAGTGCTGTATTCCACATTTCTTAGAATGTCATTACAAACTTCTGCAGTGTGAGTGTCCAGGGAATAAGATCTGTTTCTCCTCCCTAAGCACAGATTAAACCCTCAGTTGGATATAACTGGAAAATCTGATTTGTGCTGCATGATCAGTAAAGTGTGCCAAAGTCAGGATGGGACAGAGCAAGAGGAATACTACTCAAAATCAATCACCTGCTGGTGATTTCCATTGTTAAAGATGGTAGCAAAAATCAGAAGGGAAAATGACACCGGAGGAGGAATTTTGAGCGACCTGTTGCTGGCTGACCACTCTGAGTGCCAGGGAGCAGCTGGAGTGGGGCTGTCCATGGGAGAGGATGACCCAGGAGCTGTGGGCACTGCACAGCTGGCAGGGCAAGACTCTGAACTTCTAAGAACCTCCACTGAGGGTGGGCTGAGAACAGGGGCAGGACTCTGCCACCACCCAATAATCGTCAGGCCAGGCAGGGGGAGCAGTCAGGTCCGAGGTCTATCCGAGGACCCAGTGAGGCCAAGATCCAGGCTGGGCTGGGATTGGGCATCGGGCTTCCTGCAGCATAACTCATGGACTGATGGCCCTGGTAGTGCCCTTGGGAACATGAAAATTAGAGCTGTTCGTGATTTTTCCTTCAGAAATGGTGCTCAAATTGCAAGTCCTACAGAAAATTTCAGTAGAAATTTTGGTCCATCACAAATAATATGTATCTGGTATTTTTCTGGCCTCTGGTGTTCCAGCAAATACCAGAACAGCTTTGTGGTCAGAGTGCTAAAATGAAGTAATCGAAGAATTCCAGGAATTTTGAGAGAATAAAATGTCATTCAAATTATTTTCCATGTCTGAGTCCTGACCGAAAAGAGGACCTGCTAGTCCAATTATAAATAATTTTGATATATACATGTGTGTTCATACTACCAAAGATAAGGTATCAGTGTCAGTTTCCCATAACAAGGAATTTTTTACCTGTGGAAATTTTTTACCTGTGGAATTGTTGTCTGTGCTTTTGAGTTGAGTAATGGGTAGAAAGGAAGTCCTTACTTTCTTTGGGCAGGTAGAATGTTGATGTATGTTTATTTGTACACTTGTAATGGTTGGCATATACATTCAGGTGACTTGTATTTCATTAAAAATTTACAGAATTATTGTATGAATTGCCTTGTATTCAAAAATAAAAGTAGGAGAATGCAAGCAGGTAATGTTACATAATTGTAACACTATGTAGGTCAAAAGCTGATTTAAGAGATTGTAGCATGCTTTTCTTTTCTTTTAGTTTTCCATTGTTCTGTCAGACATAGAAGAAAGGTATGAAAATCAATAAATTTGTATCTCATTTTGACTGTTCTCACACTTGATTTGAACTAATTATTTATAGCATTCATTGGAATTCCTGAATTAGATGGAGGTAAATTAGGTTGTCATACAGAAAAGAAGTTATGTCTGTGAAAAATATTCTGTAGTCGCCAACTCATAGCAAAAAGACATTATCCAATACAGGAAACAAAAGTAATGAATGGTTCCTGTGGGAGTGCAAATAGGCTTAAAAAGAAGATTCTGTTTATTTAGGGCAGAAAATATCCTCAAGCTAGTACTTAAATGTGATACTCTTCCTGAAATCAGAAGTGTTTGGGCTGTGGTTTGGTTTGGAAGCATGTAGAGAAGCAGAAACATTTGTTTTGTAGAATGACCTCTGACAAGCTTATGGCTTCAGGTTTAGCTTTTTTAACTTGCATGTCTTTGGAAACACATAGCTAACCATGGTGTCTTAAGTTCATAAAATGTTTGTGGGCCTTGACTTGGAAGTAGTGTGTGAATATAATTTTTGGCTTACTTTTTTTTTTTTTTGTTTAAGGTTTATGCCAACATAAATTTGTCTGTTAATTTAAATTGCTTGTTCTCTCTTGGCTGCAGGCTGACTGAGTGGGCTGGACTTCACTGAAAGGAGCCATTTCACTGGGGCAGTGGAATAACTGCGGATCCCTCACCCCTCTGCTTGTTGGGAAGTGCTGTGCATTGCCAGGATTAATTCAATACTAAAGTCTGGGATGGGCCTTAGGGGCAAACACTCCCTTGTTTCTTCTGACATTGGGATTTGTCTACAGCTGGTCAGCTGAGACACCTACCACATATCAGCTTTTGTTTCTTTGTTGCCTGAACAAAGACACATTTTCCCTCACTTCATCTCCTTTTGACTACTTTTTTATTAGTTTTCATTTTCCTTGACTGAATAATTTCTCCTGGCTGTGGAAAAAAGAGGCCTGCTGATGTTGATTTAAATAATGTCGAAACCAATGGGACTCCTATGGCTGCCTTTGATCTTCACACCAGTGTGTGTCATGTTGAATTCTAACTTCCTCCTGTGGATAACTGCACTGGCTATAAGATTTACTCTCATTGATGGCCAAGCACAATACCCAGTTGTTACTACGAATTATGGCAAAATACGTGGTTTAAGAACACCTTTGCCTAATGAGATCCTTGGTCCGGTGGAGCAGTACTTGGGAGTTCCTTATGCTTCTCCTCCGACGGGAGAAAGGCGGTTTCAGCCCCCGGAGCCACCGTCGTCTTGGACGGGTGTCCGCAACGCCACGCAGTTTGCCGCTGTTTGCCCGCAGTACCTGGATGAGAGGTCACTGCTCAACGATATGCTGCCAGTCTGGTTTACAGCCAATCTGGATACTGTGGTGACATATGTTCAAGACCAAAATGAAGACTGTCTGTATTTGAATATCTATGTGCCCACAGAGGATGGTAAGTACCCTGAAACCCGCACTGCCGTGTGCTCACCGGTTCAGCATATGAGAAGTGTCCTGGTCTTCAAAGCATCTTACTGAGTTTCATCCGTGTTTTATCTGTGGAAATGAGTAATGCCTCTGAATATGCATTATTAGTAATACTTTGTTGATGGAATATGCTTGCAGAGATTCTCTCTTACTTTTCAGTGCAACACCAACCTGCAGTCTGATTGCAAGTAGTGGCCAGGGTATGTCAGCAAGCCTTGAGTTTACATCTAAAAGACAGCTGAGAATTATTCACAAGAGAGGAAAGGGGAAATAAACATTAACCTGAAGTAATATAGTCATTTTTCCATGCGTGAATGGTGCAAATATACTGTTCCATACTCATTTTTAAAGGATAATTTATCTAATCTTTTTTCTTTATTTTGTTATAAATTTTCTGGGCCTACTGTTAACTCTGCTTGATTTTAATAGATAATAGAAAATTGTTACAGTAATTCTGTCAGCAGGGGCTTTTTAAGGATTTTTGTCTGTGAAACATTTCAGTCCAGCTGATTTTTCTTCATTCACTAAATTTAAAATGAAGTCAAGGTGGTTTATTATGCAGATTTGAACAGATGACTTTAAACTTTCATGTGTTTTGTGCAATACTTTCTCAAGAGAGCTACTTTAAACCACTTTCTATAGACAAAAAGGATGAACACAATTGGTAATACAGAACTCTCTGAACATTTACATGATCTCAATATTAAAAATTGTAGCTGTATGGCATGATGAATGTATCTTTGGTCGTTTTGAATAGTATTGCTTCCTACAGGCAAGAAAACCTGTTTTCATCAGGTCCCAAACAAGCTAAGTCTATTATTTTGCAAAGAAATAAAAACAGTACAAGCACTTATATATAATATTCCGCTAAAAGCTAATGCTTTCTGCTAATTAGAATGCAGTTACGGATGTACAGCATGACAGATTTCTCCCAGATATGCAAATCCCTTCACTTTTGCTGAAGGTTTGATTTATACAACCAAGGCATTGTTATTTCTCAGTAACCATACTCTAAATATGCAAATTTTTTGCTTTGATTGTTATAATCCTTCTGCCTTGATTGGCTTCTTTACTCAGAATTTCCAAGCTGTCTGCCAGCAATAAACATACCACCTTCTTTTCCTGTTCTCATCAGCTGAAGCAAAAACTTGAAAGCTAAAAATAAAGGGGTAAGGTTTGGGAATACTGGGAGCTTTGCAAACGTAAATACTACCAAGGTGCTTAAAGGAAAAGTGCTGTGGAAGGAAAGCTCTGTTTATGGGGGCTCTGTGTGCACGAGTGTGTGTGCATGTGCGTGTGTGTGTGTGTGTGTGTGCCTCTGTGTGTGGACAAAGGAGCAGGTCTTTACAGCTCAGTTCTTTCCCTCTTCCAGTCTCATTGGACTCTTTCTTACTCCTTGGATAATGACATAGATAATTTTTCCCAAATTTGTTTATGTTCTGGATTTTATCCTTCATCTTTTAATTAGTCACTGGGGTAAGTTTTCCCTGAGAAAGCATTCTGGGTTAAGATTTTATTTGTTCTCACTGAAGGAACATCAGCTCTGCTAACTCAGTCTCATTTTAGAATCCAGTTTTAAGAAATAATACATTCCTCCAATCTAATACTAAGAAGTTTCATTTATTAATTAGGAAATACAGGAAATTAGACATGGGAAAAGATAGTGAACATCTGGGAAAAGAATATTTAATATTACACAAAAAATAGTAAAATATTGTGAGCTGAATGACTAGCAACCTATAGCACTCATCTTTCTAAACTAGCTAATGACATTTGCTGTTAGATTTAAAGTAGATAGGACTGATAAATTCAATTTCATGTTCTGTAGACTTTTTTGTCCACTTACTTTTGCAAAAAGCATGGTTTGCTCTTCCTGGTTTTAGATTTACTTTACTGTAAATAGCATGTAATAGCATCGATTTACTTTTATATCTCCTGTTGAAAATATAAACACATACATAAAAATATGTAGCTGAATAATGAGAAGACAAGGTTTGTGTTAGTGATGAACTGAAGGTAAGGTTGCTCCTCTATAATATGAAAAGCACTTTTAAAAGATTCCATTGGGAAACAAGAAGCTTAAGAATAAATTAAGTGCACGATGTTTTAACTGTATGCTGTATATCTTATCACTAATTAATAAATCTCAGTGGCTTTTTTGGTGAGGAATATATGTGATCTTCTGACCATAAAGATGCTTAAGGGGAACTGACCTACAAATCAGATGCTCTAAGCTAGTGTGTCTCCAAATCACTCTAAACAGTCTTAAATAGTCATCCATACAATCTGATTAAAGATGTTATGCTTCATTATATGAGCCCTAGTTGGCAAAAATAATCTATGTTGTTATGGAAACATACCATGAAATTAGTTTTTGAAGCAAGATTTCAAAGTGAGTGACTTTGAGTTAAATTCACGTTTTCAATACTTTCTTCAGTACAGATTGATTTAAAAGAGCATTGAAACTGTTTTCAAGAAGGAAAGGTGGCTGGAATCATTCAAACCTAATAAATGTTCTGATTACGAAACTTACTCTGAATCATTTTTTGCTCTTTTTTTAAACTTTGGTGAAAAGAACAGAACAACAACTAATGAATTAACTGCAGTCATTTGCAGTGTTTACTTCAAATCAATTCTAGTGAATAACGAATCAAAATGAAGCTCAGGTTTGGGGATTTTTTTTCATTGTTTTGTTTTGTTGCAGTTTTCTCAGTATGTAGCACTACCTGTTTCTTATTACTTTTGTGGTTTGGCCAAGGAGAATCAAATTTTGATCATGTACTGTCAATAAAGAGTTGACTGATAAATGCACATATCCGTCCATCTGATTTCAGGATTGCTTCACTGGAATCCTTCCACAATAAACTAATGGAAATAAGAGTCGAATACAGTCACTTTAACCAGGTAGATAAGTTTAGTCAGTTATAATAAAAGAGTTTGAAATGTTACTGCTTTTGTCCAAAGAAGTACCATGAAATTAAATAATATATAAATCTATAGTTCCTTAAATAAGTTTGAGATTCTAGGTTAAGAAATTAAAATAACCTGTTGCACGGCCTGTGTCTGTATTAATCCTAGGCTTTCTTTAGACTCCTAAGATTCTGGATTTCAAATGCCAGATAGGAGGAGAACCCTATCAGAATTTCCCATGTTAAAATGTCCTTACAAAGCAAAAACTATCTTCCTTTTTAGGGGCTGTCTTTTTTCATTTTAGGTGAAAATATTATTTATCATAGAAGTCAATACACATACCTCGAAGAATAATACTGCAATTCTGTCCTGCAGATTTTTATTCTTTTGCTGTTTTTCACTAGACAAGTGTTTTTTGGTGTCCCTTTCATTTCAGTAATACTTCTATTTCAGAGTATCTAAGGTAGCTGGAGATTTTCACTGTTTGTTTTCTTTTGCCTTTAGAAGGGAAAAAAATCACAACCACTGTGATCCATTGAGATTTTTTATTTTTTGGTCATACGTTTAAATAATAATGCAGTTACTTTAAAGACACACAATACAAGCAATAAAGATAAAAATCGAAGAAAATTATTTTATGTGTCAAACCTATAGTAATAATAAATTATTCAGAACTGAATCAAACAAAATATCTATAGTGAAACTGTCATTTTATCCAGTTGCTTTCTAAACATTTGGCTTGATCTTCAGCATTATTTTTCTGGGTGCATATTGTCTAGGCTGCTTTTTCAGTTACTATGAACTGTAATTTTCCACAAGAATACTTGAATGTCAGTTTTGAGGAGGTCATCTAGGGAGATGATATTGAGGACAGTGTGTTTATTATAACTTCAGGCTGAATATGGGTTTATCTACAGTGGAAATGCTAGATTGAAGAGGACACAGACTGTTAATCGGCTGTGCTTAATCCCTGGCCTTTATCATTTGAATCTGTGGATTCTGAAGGAGATTGCTAACTCCTATCATAACTGGGGACAAAAGTATAACAAGGAAAGGAAAAAACAGAAATTACCCTTAATTTGTATTTCTTTCATGATGAACTTCAAAATTTTGTTAATTGCAAAGCAATATTTAAAAAAAAATCAATACAGCAAAACAAAAAATAACAAAATCCAACAAGAACAAATCTTTTTATGTTTGTCTAAAACACGCTATGTTGAGATCAAAAGAGAAAATAATAAAGACTACTTTCTGTTGTCTTTGCTTGATCAACAGTAAGCATATATACATTTTATTTATTTTGGCATATAGATAGAGTGTACATTTTACACAAGGGTGGAGCTCCTCATCTGCTATGTATCTGTTACAGATTAACTAATGAAGTATTTAGCATCTTCAGAGGTTTACTCTTGTTTCTTGCTTGTGAGCTCTCATTTCATTTGCTTCAGAATAAATATAGCTGAAGTGACAACAAAAGGTGGGAGACCATGACACTTATTAAGGCTGGATGGGTATGTGACAATTTTTTATTAGATTATGGGAACTGAGATTTGCCCAGGATTAGTGGTATATTTAACTGTGGATTACCAGGAAGAAAAAAGTTTTATGCAAAAGCAAAGAGATCACCCGTGTTCCTTCTCTGGGTGGTGGTGAAATATACCTGGGACTGACGAAATATGCCTGCGGCTCTTGACTCTGCATCTGTTTGACTAAGAAATAACAAAATGAAAAATTTAAGCAAAGCTGATTGAGAAGATGAGCCTCAGACTGTCACTTTTGCATATTATGAAATGTCAAATGGCTGCTTAATATATAATTGAGTGTTTGCAGCTTTCTTCTTGCCATTGCTGTTGAGTGCAATGTTTTTAACTTGGAAAAAGTGTTTTTACCAAAACTATCCTAATAAAACAGACTTGATAAAAACTGTGGTTTTTTTTTCCTTTTTCTTTGAGGCAAAGTCTCTTCATTTTGTTGGCATAGAATAAAAAAGTAAGATAATCAATGGCCTCTTTGTTACTATGAGAAATAAGGGGTCATACATAAAGCAATGTCACAGTAAGCAAGATAGGTGCAATATGTATAACATTATTTCTGTTGAATTATTAGGAGGTGATGGTCCTCCTGACAATAATAATAGTAACTTGCAATTTCCAAAAAAAGTAAATTTTTATGCAATAGATTCTTCTAAACCTTATATAGTTTTAGGTTTCAGTAGATGTATATCAGACACTTCTCAGGTAATCTTGAAATTTTAATTGTCCTATTATCTCTTCACTACTTTTGTAAAAGTAAGTAGCTACTTAAGAAATCAAAGCAAGGATTTATATATGTAGCTTTAAGGAATTAAGAAACCAGTATCACTTGTCTATATGTTAACAGTTTCTATTGTTTCTCAAAATCTTTACTACATATTTTTTAAAGTCAATTCTAATTTCTGTAATTGGCATGGGAACATAGTTTTACGTATGTTTTCTGAAGTATTTTTAAAAACAAATTAAATACATTTATTTACTTCTAAAAGAATTTTAAATCTGTTTTGAATCATACTTTGGTCTTCTCTAAGTAATAATGTTTAAACAGTTACATATTGCAAATAATGTTCTTCTGAAAAATAACCCCAGGAGTATAACAAAACTTTGTTTTCAGTTTCAGTATTGTCATAGGTTTTGTCAGTGACTGGTTTATTTTTAAACCCTACCCATTCAGTCAATTATTTGTCTACTCTGGAAAGCAAAAAATTAATTATTAAAATTTTATTATGTAAATGCATTTCAGCTTATAAAAACACACATAAAATAAGACATATCCTTTTGTAAAATGATTGTATTTCTTTCTAGGGTGAGAAGGATTGATAATAGATAATAATTGCAATACAAAGTGACGATGTTTGCATTTTGCATATAGTACCAGTTGAACATAAACATATACTTTTTAGCATCAGAGAGAAAATTGCTCTCCATTGTGAAAGATAAACTCCCTGTTGAGTCAGACTGCCTCAAGCCAATTCTGTCACCGTTAGGGTCCAATACATCCCCTCCTTCTAATCCAGAAATATTGTGGCATCTGTGAGGAAGGAGGAGGCATATGTCTGGCTGTTCTCTGCCTACCAGGATAAAGCTGTGGGTAATCCAGGCCCTTATTTTACATTCTTGCTTTTAACGGTCGCAAATACCTTCTGACACCAAAGAACAGGACTCTAATCTAGATGAAATAAAGTTCTTAAATCCTTAGAGATAAATTCAGATTTAGTTGCTAATTTCAAAATGCTGTCCTTTCACCCAGGAGCTGCCCATTCCACAGGCACTTTACAGGATTGCACCCAAATGGCCTTCTCAGGAACTGATAGGCAGTGAAGCCTAGCAAGAAGACTCAGCATTCAATATGACTTTAGTTAATCCCAACAGGATTTTTGGCACCATTTCCTAGAGTCTCATCATTACCTCATTGAAAAACCTGCTAGAATGGTGGAAAATGTTCTTTAAAACATGATGAATTAGCATTTCTTGTTCAAAGGCAAATTAATATTATCCTTTTAGTTAAAGAACAGTGCCTTTGGAATTGTAGAGGCTGTGCCATTTGGCTCAGTGACACAGAAGAAACAGCCTCTAGTCATGTGAGTCATGAGACAGATCAGATTTTGCTTCATTTTGTCCACTGACTCCCAATTGTCTATTCGGGTTGCTTTTTTGTTTTGGTTTGGATTTTTTTTCTGTGTGTTTGCTTGGGGTTTCTTTTCTGTCTCGTTTAGGGGTTTTGTTCCTTTGTTTTGTTTTTAAACACGGCTTTCCTCTTCTCTCCTGAAAAACATGCCTTTGTAAGCTGCTGCTGTTCTCTGTGTGTCTCCTTGCTTGCTGTCAAAGCACAAATCAGTGTGATACCTGCTAGCACTGAGGCATGCCTCTGTCCTAGAGCAGTGCAGTGGGTCCTTGGCAGGCTTCTGAGTGGTGAATAGTGCAGAATATGTGCAGTCAGATCTGATCAGTGTCTTGGCCACATCATTTGTATTAGCTCTGACTTCCTGTTAAGGCCTTGTGATCTCATTGGTCTTCCTTCAGGTATTTTTTTGCATTGGTCTGAAAGTTTTGAAAGCTATTTGTATATTTTCATTCAAATTTGGTTCAGTTTCCTTCAATTTGCACGTTAATTGCAGGTTCAGACAAAACTGACACATGCTGAATAGCTCAGCTAAATCACAGAGCTCATAAATCAGTCACATCTGTAAAAATATTTCAAAGAATTGTACCTACATCAATGTGATAGTCATAGGTAGTTTGTCAACTGGGAAAATTTACAATTCTCTTCTACAAATGTTTAGGTATCTGCAAAATAAATTAACACAAGTTTGAAATAAAGGAAGTGGTCATTATTTCCTCCTCAGGACTCCTGAAAAAAAAAAAAAAGGATAAATGAAACAAAGACAAAAACTTCTCCTGAATGTGACATCTTTTTGCACAGTACTTTGGTTTGCAATCGTTTTTAGAGGGAAAGAATATTTCTGGCTTTTATTCAGTGCTTCTTGCTTAACATTCCAGATAAAATTCTCAGAATAGCATATAATCAATTACGTATGCTTACATTTTAGGATAGTATTAGTTGAATATATTAGTTGTAGTCCAAATAGAACAAAGGAAAAAAAGGAAGTTAATGATAGTGAATTTCATTTGTGTATGTGATATTATCATCTGAAGGAATATGGATGAATTTATGTTCTTGGGATTTAAGGCTTTTTATAATCTGGACCTTGCTCTTGGTACCCAAAGAGACAAACAATAAGAAATAATTGTTATGAAACCATGAAAATGAACTAATGCTTATAGCTATCTGGTACTGATGCGTTAAAATCAATTATAATAGAAGGAAAATTTTTCTTTTACAGTTTTGCTGTAGGCAAACTTTTAGTGAAGAACAAATTTGCTTGTGATGCTAAGCCAAATTCCTACACTATATATATAGGGAATTTTAATTATGAATAGATTTCTGGTGTCTCATTCCAAAATGCTTATAATTGCTGGGTTGATGCTAAGTAGATTTTTCATTGACAGGGTGTGACATGTTTAATCTAATGGAGGGAAATTGCTTTGTGCAGAATCAAATGACTATTCAATTAGTCACTGGTAATGTTTACAAGCCATCATAGCTGGAAATCATGGATACATTGTCTGTTTTATTAAATATGCAGTAGGGAAAATGAAAACCCAATCCAAATATATGCACTTCATCCTATTTCAAATAAATTGGTATCAAATTATCATTTATGTAGTATTTTTAGGGTGGCCGGGAAATTCAAAAAATCATTCTGCATTTGTAATACTGCCCCCATGGTGGTGCTTTTGCTCGCTTTTCATACTTGATTCAGACACCAGAGGGAGCACAAGTTTCCAGCAAACTCATTTTTTTCTGTCCCTGAGAATCACTAAAAGAGACACAAATCATGCTGGCGAATGCAGCAGTAAAACATGCAAACAAGTGCTGGTTTTTACTTTTGAAACAGATAGGAAGGCATCTGATTCCACCTTTCCCAAGCTGAAAATATTAAGCTGACAATGTTGATTCTAGTGCTGTGGATTGATGAATTTAAACAAGAGATAGAACTTTTCCACTGTTAGTGCACTCACACTAACAAATTTACACAAAACTATTTTTTAATTGTAAAATAATAAATGTTTGGGTGAAGCACACTGGAAATGCACCAGTTTTTAATTGAATAATACTTGCAAGGCACTCAATGGCAGAGTAGATTCCAAAGTAGAGAATTTGTTCTGTTTGGTTGTGGTGAGTTAGTACAAGCATTCCTGCTTAAAAAAGTATTGATTTGTTCCTTTCATTTCAAAACCAAAATATAAAGAAAGAAGAATTCTTTTTCAATGAATGCCATTGTCTTTCAATCTTCTTTTTTATAGTTATACAGCTCAATCATGTAATGTGCCAAATGTGTTTTTCCTCCTTCTAGTTCACTGAGACAAAAATGTTAAGCATGCTGGAGTTTCATTCTAACTTAAAGTATCTTTCAAGTTTTTGCTATCACTTTGTTGGGATTAACAATATAACTCAGCTATATTATATCATACAAAGTGCCAAATTACACAAATGCTGGAGGGCTTCCCCTCCAAAATACCTTGCTTTCAGATTCATAATGCATCTGATTCAAAAATACTGCTATTTTTATGGTGTTAAGGATTTGAGGTGCTTTTCTCATCTACCTAAACCATAGACCTTCAGGGATTAGATGCAATAGGCTGAGTTGCAATTGGTGTCTAGGGCGGGTCCTTGGGAGTTGTATCAAGCCAGATTTTTACTGTGATGATGCATAAAACCGTCCCTATGGATTAACTGCTGTGCCTTGTCACTAACAATTGCCTGAAAGTATACCTAAGTCAAAGAAAATGACACAGACATTGCACAAAAGGAGCAGCTCTGTTTGACAGTCTCTCAGTGGAAACACTTCAGTGAAAACAAATTGAAGAAATAACTGAATACAAATAAATGCAGTAATGTGAACTTAAAGAGTGGGATAAGTTTCTAAAAGTCATACTGTACAGTGTATTCTTTATTTTCATTCTCACAGGGTTATCCATAATGCCTTTGGTGTTATTCCCAGATGTAAACTGTAGTAGATGGATTAAATAGGTAAATTTTTATTCTTAACATTTTCACTATAAACTGCTGAGAGGTGTTCAAACTTTATTTCTTCCCTATCCAATTTCACTATCCCTTGTAACCGCTTCTTACCTGCTTTGGCCACTATCATTTTATAAATGAATCCCTTTGCTCACTGTACAAAGTAATACTATAAAGTAAGTGTAAACTCAGTTTCCATTTCCAAAAATGGTGTTATTTGGATATTCTTCCATATCTATGATTTTGTGTTTTTTTTTTTTTTTTAATCAAAGTCACACACGAGAAGCAGCAGTAGATGAGAAACAGCAGCTATGATCCTTAAATAATTTTAGGACGGGTAGCTATGTATATATTGGATATGCAGTGGATGTAAAAGGATCAGGCAAAGAGAGAAAGTCTGATTCTCTTTCATGTATTAGTTCTTCTGTACTAGACTCCTTCCATGGGCTGCTCAGCTATGCTTGCCAAGCTGCATTTGGCCTGTAGGAAGGTACATGGGGATCCTAATGCCCCCGATGTAGTAAGTTGGGGCTTGCTTTGCCTTACTTCTTGTTGTTTGCTGTTGTTTTCATTTTTCAGTTTTAGCTGAACATTTCGTCCTTGAATTTTAGTTGTCATCATGAAGTGCTCACCACACACCCCATGTATAAATATGCCGCAAAAGTATTTCAGATATTGCAAGAATCAAGGGGAAGGATGATGTTCAGAGACTGACTTTTGAGGGATTTCTTCAGTGTCTGTTCTTTAAATGCATACAGTTTTGTTTAAAAGTGCTTGAGCATCTAGGAAGGCCATGAAAGATTTCCATCACATAACACTTTTCCTGCTTTAGTTCAAGCAGTAATTTTCAGTTTTTAGCACCTTTGAAAGTGTGGCCTATAACGATTAAGTTAATTTTCTATTTTTGTCAAATAAATGAAGAATTTATAGCTAATTTATAAGTAATTATGACTTCAGAAATTTTCAGCATGTGTCACATTTTTAAAAAATATTATGAAACGAATAGTTTATTCCATTTTTTAATGCTACTTCTGGATTTGTTGCTTCATAATACTGTATCAAACTTCTAAATGCAGGCTACTTTACCATGCTTTTTTTGTATATCTAATACAGTATATCAAAATGTCTTAGTGTTGGGATTATTAACTTGATTCTTTCAAATTCTAATATATAGCTTTTGGATTTGATTGTCTATATTAATGTACTTTTTGTGATCTTTTTTCATTTTTATCTCAACCCAAATAATAAGATAGACACCATTAGTTCCCAAAACCTGTTATAAAACAGTTATTTCTGCATTATAAGTAGACCTAGTTTAAGCATTTTTTCCTTCATGATGTACTAAGCAAAAGTGTTATTTTAGCAAGAGTAACTTAATTTTTTTTTGGTGAATTTTCTGTTTGGTGTTTCTTTTGTAAGCCTAAATTGGAACTACAAACACCTACCACTTTACCTACCAGTTTCTCAATTTCTTGTACAGATTTATTACAAGGCTTTTTGTTTAATACAGAAATATGAAATAAAATTGCCTGTGGGTGTTTTTTTTTTTTGTTTTTGTTTTGTTTTGTTTTTGAAAACCTATTACCAAAACCACTTATTGCTTAAATACACTGGCACTGAGGCAATCTGAGGTCTAATAGAGAGAGACATGAGATCAATCATCTGCTGCCTTTGTACCTTGGTTTTCCATTTAGAAAATTAGTATCACAGGTTTTTTTCTCTGATTAGGATTAGAAACAACTGCAAGGAGGAAATGCCTCTGGGTGACAAAAGGCTCAAATTACTTTCCACATACTTATAACCTAAAAGACTGTATTCCTTTTTTCTGTGTGTGCATAGTATTTTTGGGATCTGTCTTACTCCTCTTGGTGATTCATTTACTGGCAGCACTTTGCAAATCATTGCATTGTATTGCAAACTCCAAGCAAAACTCTGAAAGATCTAAAGGGCAATAGATTTGGGAGCTATTGTACCACAATGAATTTAAATAATTGGGTAAAGAGATTTGAAACTAAGACATCTAGAAATTGATGCGGATCATGTACTGATAGAAGACTGAAGCCTTGCTATCAAAGTTTGCATTTAATTCTTTACTCTCAGTATTCACAGAGTAGTCAGAAATGAAACAACAGATAGAATTTTTCCAAGAGTTAAAAGGAAAGGGAAATAAGGAAATAAGTCTTATGCCAGAAGAAGATCCCAAGGCATTGAAATACTGAAAGGTGGAGAAAACTTTGTGACTAGGTAAGGCATATAGGCTCTCAGTGTAATCTCTTTAAACTCAGAGGAGATCAGCTAAATTTCCGAGGAATGAAAAAAGGTTGTTACTAATACATGATGCAGAGTTAACAGGTTTCTCATAAAGTTTATCGAAAGCAAGAAGTCAGACACTAATTTTGGAAGAAAATATACTCTTTGCAGATGCAACAAATGGCTTGGAATGTTTCTGTGAGTCCTTTAATTTTCTTCATTATCTCTCAACTAATAAAGAAATTACTCTTGAGTACAATATTAAGTGTTTGCTCTAACAAATCTGCCAGATGGCTATGATCTAGGTGGCATAACCCTTGTAGACCATTCTGAAATTAAAATGTGGCATGACCTGTAAACTCCCTCCTGATAAGAGACTTAATGGGATTTGTATTTTTACACTGGGTCCAGAATGCTGGGAGCACCAGATGCATTCTTTATGCACAGAACTTGTTTGGTGCCATTTTCGATCAGCTAAGATTGTGTAGATCTAGAGACCCTAACCCACACTGACTTTTTTTACTTTCTTGTGGCTGCTAAACCATTCTTGAGGGAGCAACCAACTACCTTTGTTTTCAGAGTTTAATTCTTCAAAGACATTGTATTTTGTATGCAGCGCACTGTGTTGAACTAGAATATGTTGGGTTTGTACACAGCCCAGGAGGTGGTTATTAAAAATATCCCACCTTTCCCCAGTTCCCATTACCTTAATAAAGCATTTGGTTGTGTATTCCCTAGCTTTATTCCTCTGATCAGTCAGCTGTCACCTTGTCTGTGACCTTGACATGATTACACAGTCTAGATGGCTCCATGGAGGACAAGTCCCCTTGCTACTGGCAAGTGCATTTCTCCATCTTCCCCACAACTTAGAAGAATTGAAAAAATTTCAAACACAATTGGGCTATTTCAGTATAAGAAATAGGTGCATGAATTGACTATGCACTTTCTTAATCTATTATAAATGACTTGGCTTTTAACCTAGGTGTAAGAAAAACGTTAATGGAGGATGCTTAAGCTAATGGATTTTATCCAAGCTAGTTGTGAATCTAAGGCACACACAACCAGTTTATCTAATGTATTGTAATGGTAGTGATTTACACCCTGAGCATTTAAGCATGTGTCAGGTTTAATAATCAAGATAACATATGAATATGTAATTGGTAATTTTATGTTAGGCATGTCTGAAGACAATGTGAACTACAGGTGAAACAGAATAAAACAGTGAGGGCCAGTACTCCTGGATGTTCATGAGCATAAAACAACATATTGGTCATGTTGAGCACCACCCCATAT
Source organism: Irena cyanogastra (assembly GCA_013397155.1). Taxonomy (NCBI): domain Eukaryota; kingdom Metazoa; phylum Chordata; class Aves; order Passeriformes; family Irenidae; genus Irena; species Irena cyanogastra. The sequence continues at coordinate 294,388 of VWZV01004691.1, forward strand.
GACATATTGATAGGCAAATGAGAAGATTTTCTGGGATTATTTTTAATCAGTAATGTGATGTTAGTAATTTAGAAATCACAGTACCTGTGATTTGCTATGTTCTTCCTGGAAATTTTAGACCTGCATTTATTAACACTTCTTTGTTGGCAACATAAAGCATGATATACATGGCAGGCATGACAGGCTTAATGCCACTCAAATATAGCCTATGATAATTCCTGAAGTTTATGAACAGACAGATTTAAGAGCCTTACATATTGTTTCCCCAAAATATGTAGGCTTGACTGTAGCCCAGAAATTATGTACACCCTTGGGAGTTTTTCATGAACAGTTAAAACAGCACTAACCTCTTCGCCTGATAATTGCTTTGAAAATTACATTCATATTTGATTGACATTTCCTGCAAAATTGCCTGTATACACTGATAATTTGCATTACACTTCAATACTCCCTACTGCACAATAGGGTAGCATAGATAAGCTCTCAGGTAAGAGAGATAAGGACATCATTTTCATTTTTGCTAAAAAGTTACATTTCTTAGATAAAGTCACTGACTAAAAAAACGAGTAGAGAAAAATAGAATGCTCCTTTATTCTCTTACAAGGGCTGTCAGTTTTTCAGCTTGGAGAAAAATATTTTAATGAAGCTGGTAGTCTTCACAAGTCTCCACCTAAAGGAAAGCTGCTGTTGAGCACAGCAGCCCTCATGGGAGGAGTTGTAAACTCTGTTAGATACGTAAGCACTGCATTTGTTTTCTTAAGGCCAGAAGACAGTAAGTGGAGTCTTGCTCAATCTGCTGTCAGAACATCCAGTAAAGGGATATCTGATGGCAGCCAAGTCACACAGTGTGCCCAAGTTAAATACTTGGGCTCAATGATGGAGAAAGCTGCTTTGGGGAGTAATCCAAAGCTTTAGCAATGTGGAGAAATGCTAACAGTTAGCACAACAATACATTTCTCTAGTTTGGACCTCACTGAGCAGGACTGATTTGCTAGACAAGGTTGCTAAAGGAGGAAGCAGCAGTGACAGCAAAAAAGCAATTTTCACCATCACAGGGAAGCCTGGCCTGAATTCCTACCAGAACAAAGAGTACACAGAGAGCATCATTAATCCTCTCTGGTGAGACTGGACCGTGGCAAAGTAGATCTAAGCTGCTAAAGAAAGCCTACATTTTTCCAGAAATAACAGTAGAGATACAGAGGACAAATGGATAAAAACAGTTGTGATAGGATATAGACATTTCATTATGACCTTTCCCACTTTTTTTTTCCTAAGTAGCACAGCACTGTCACTATTTCTTAGCTATGCTGCCTTTACTATATCTATCTCCTTTTTTTTCTCTGCAAATAAGGTACTTTTCTGAATCAACCCTTAGCTTTTTATTTCCCCCTTTTTGGACTTATATTTTGGATAGGTCTGAGTAGGCATATTTGGTAGTTTTTATTTCATCTTTTAGTGTAGGCCAAATGCAGTCCTTTGTTTAGCCATAAGTATATTAATTTTATCTAGAAATGTCATAATCTATGCTATGATGAGATTGAGATATTTTCTTAGGATTTATGTGCACAGTGGTTAGTTTTGAAGCAAGCTGTATGATAGGACAATCTTGACTTGTATAGAATTTTGTCATACTTTGAAGGTTTAAATAGACTGAAATGAGTAGAAATATTTGTTTTTGTCTTAGGTCAAATGTATTTGTTTAATGAACAGTCGAAATGGGCTTTTGCATAAGTAAACAGTCAATATCTACTGTATCTTGAGTGTATAAGCACATCTACATGCCCACACACACGTACACACATGTATTTGTATACACACACACACATATATACATACAAATAAATAATACCTCTTTGTCAAATTTCTTCTTGTCTAGTGCATTCTTAAGTAACCAGAGATTAAAATTTTTAAAGGAAGTTGCAACCTGTTCCATTTATAGACCAGAATTTCCATCCAAGAGAAGATCATAACGCCTTTGATTCATGAAATCTAAGTAGTTCACAGAATCAGAGAATGTTTGAGTTTGGAAAGGCCCTCTGAAAATCTTCTAGTCTAATTCTGCTGCTAAAGCAGGCTCACCTAGAGCAGGTTGCACGGGACTGTGTCTAGGTGGGTTTTGAGTATTTTCAGAGAAGGAGACACCATAGCCTCTGGGAGTCCTGTTCCAGTGCTCTGTCACCCTCACAGTAAAGAATAGATTCAAAGGTATCTATTTCCATTTGCATTTGAATGTATGAATTTTGCAGTTATTAGTGACCAGTTATTGCCAAGGTGGTTAGAAACTTCTTGTGTTCTGCAGTTTTAAGCATCTTGCATATTCTCTCGTGAAAGTTTCATTCTCATTCTTTTTCTGTTGTGGTATTATGCAGGATATACCACAGTATTTATTTTTTTAAATTGTTTGCCTTCATTGATATCTCGTATAGACTTTATTATAGAAACATTAGTAGCTCCTGGAGTTTTGAGAAGCTTTGTCTTACATATTTGCTATGAGACATTTTTTCCCTCAATTCGTTGGTCTCTCTTTCACAATTTCTGATTGAACCATTTGAAAATAATACTGCTGGATTTTCTTGAGCACAGTGGATGCCTGTCTATATGTTGCACTTCAGTAGCCACCTATTCATCCTTTTCTTTACTAACAATCTAGAATGAATATTCATGTTTTAAAAAAATACTTATCAAGGTTTTTCATTATCCCTTTTCATTGCCTGCTTACCTGTTGCACAATTACAGCACTGCATTTACTGGAGGTTTCAGTATCAGCCTGTGCCCTTGAGATTGCACTGGACTGCTAAAGAACACTTATGCCTTTGAAAAATATCTATCTTAGTTAACATTAATCAACTTAGTAATTATTTGTTTATTTCTTTCTTTTACCTACATTTCTTCAAACACAGGCATGCAAGTAACTGGAAATATCTACTGAGAAATAAACTGCAAGTGTCATTTCACTGCTGAGAATTTCTTCACTATGAGAAAGAAACTCCACTCCTTGATCTGACTCAGTAAAATCAAGCTTATGTTCTTTTGCTGTGCCCATCCTGTAGACAAATGGATTATTTCTGTCTTTAGAGTCGTCAGTTCAGCATATTCATGAACATTAAATAGGTTTAAAGCTTTTAAATTAGCAGACTAAAATACTCAAAGCCTGCAGAGCAGCATTCAAGTTGTATGACAATTTTAGCCATTTTTTATGAAGGCCTTTCTATAATTCTATTTTATTCTTGTCTTTTTTTTAATGGACTCTTCAATATAGATATATATACAATCCTCCCCCTAATTCTTTTCTGTTTAAACTACACAGCATATAATGTTGGTAATGATCTTTTTTATTGACAACAGTACATCTAAATTTAGCTTCAGAATTAGCAGGATAAACTTCAGTAGAAAGTCATTGTATTAAGGATGTACATTGCCAATAATTAGTGTATTGCAATAATTAGTGTATTAGTAGCCATGTGACTTGGCAGATTTATGTTCTAATTTTATATACTTGGAATCTATTGCATTTTTAAGCATTTTTTTCTTTTTCTATTGAACAAGAGCAGTATCTCCAAAAAAGAGGAAGTCAGGCTGTATGGATGGTATAATTTGTCTATTGCCAACAACTCTTGTGTGGACCACAAAGGCTAAATTGTGTGAGCAAAACACTATTGCCAGTGTGTATAAAAAGGAAAACATAAAAGAAAATAATAAAAAAGTTTTCATAATACAAGTTAGAAATTGCTTTTACCTTGATTCTGTGGAATCACCATATCTTAATTTGTATATATTAACAGATGAAACTAATGAGAAAAGATGAATGTGTCTTCTATATGCCCCTGCACTGGCCCTCTCAGATATCTAGTAATATGAGAGCTCTTGCATAAATAATAATCATTTGAGTACCAAAAAAACCCCCACCTTGTTTCTTAGACATTTATATGTTTGGTCTCCTACTCAATCTCTCTGACTCCTCACCTTTCAAGTGTTCCCAGATCTTTCCATGTCCTGCATGACAATTCAAGGCACAAGAGATGGTTTAATTTTGGGTAGTCCTGACTTAAACACCATCTGGGCTAGACTGGTTAATATGGTCATGCTGGTAGGGCTGCCAATTGTTGCAGTAGAGAAGGGAGAGTTCCTGAGTCAATCCTTGCTTTCCTCAGAGGAAACAGTAGTTGGTTGATGAAAGAGGTGTTATTTGTAAAGAATAACATATGTAATCTAGTATAAGAGCACCAGGAAATTGTCAATTATGCATGTAACACAAGGCAGTATTGATTACCACTAATAACTGAGAGCAGTAGAACTCTCATGGACTAAATTTACTGTCCGTCTGTGATTTAAGAACAAAACAATCATGTGAATAACAACATTAGACACAGAACAGAGCTGAAAGGACTTTTATTTTCTCATTTATGACTTTAATTAAAGCAGCAGAGAAAACACTTTTGCATAGAAAAGAATTTTAATGGTTAAATTAGAGTAAGAAAATACTTCTTGACTTCCTATATGAAACATGTACTGTGATCTAAGGATAAATTCTTGTTAAACATTGAACTTTTCTTACTATTACCTATTTTGGTAAAAAATGTGGTACAACTAGTGTTTTATAATAATAAAATGTTGGTTTTGACCAAACTGAACACAACAGTAATTCCAATGATGCAATTATCTGTCAGGATTTTTTTGAAAAGAAAGATTCTTTTTTTAGCGAGTATCCAGTATGAAAACAAACTAGCAAAAAAACAAACCATTGTGGGGATAGCTGCTTCCTTCAAGGCTTAGTGCGGTGACTTTGTATAAATATTCAACTCTAATGTTAAAGGTATTTCCACAGAATTGAATGTTAGTCAAAGTTGGGTGAAGCAGGACACTGTGGATTTATAAGGGCTTATGCTGAGTGTGTGTCCTTCATGCATGCATGGCAGCCTTCCCTGCTGTTTAATTGATCTAGCCAGCAGTACAATTTGACTTTTTTGTTGTCACTCAAGAACATATATCAGAAAGTCTCAGCATTAGAAATGACAGCCCACACGAGGCCTGCACATGGCATCCATCCTGGGTAGAGCTGGCTGTGGTGGAAAGCCTCAGGGTGGGTGTAGCTCAGAGCAGGAGCAGGGACCGCACCCCACGCGGGAGCCTTTCCCCAGGGAGCTCCCTGCAGCAGCGTTCCACAGGAGCTGCTCCCTGCCAGCGGTGCGGGAGGTGTAGCTACAGAGAGGCATTGGGAGGCCACTGTGGCTGTCACTGAGGAATAGCAAAAGAGCATGGCATTTGGGACTTCACTGCTCTGAACCTGGCTGAAAGTAATACAGACAGATAAATAGCAAATAATAGAGATAGATAGGTAAGTAATGAGTATGTTTACTCTGAGCAATAAGAATGGAACAGTACATATGAGGAAGATTCAAATACCTTGGCTTGTACTTTGATAGTGCATTTTCAGTGATTTTTATCTACTTTAGCTGAGTTTTCTAAAACAAACTATATAGGCACGGTTTACATTTTTGAGTGTATTTTACATTTTTGCATATATTTTATATTCTATATATATTTGCGTATGGGTGTGTATATATATATACATATATAATCTTTGAAGAGATTTCAAGTAAGAGGCTATCTACAATAGAGTTTATAAATTTTTATTTGGAATTATAAGTTATAGTGCCAATTTAGGCTTCTGTAGGAATCAATTTTTGTAACAATTCAGCTTGCTTTTTTATGGGAAAGAGAACAATAATTTTCTTTAACTTTTTTTCTTGTTCATAACTATTAGAAACAATAATAAAATAATATTTCATTCAATAATGACATAAGTAAAATATAGTTTAATTTCTTGTAAATAATAATAACTGACAGTGTTGATGATTCATTAGAAACAGATTATTTGGTGTACAGAAATTCATTTAAACTAATGCTACATTAACCTCAGTTGTACCTGACAAAGAAAGCATGCATCAATTCATTAACTTGTGAAAAAAAAGATTACATTTGTAATATCAATGTAATAATAATTATAGTAATAGTAATAATGTAATACTGGTACTATTTCTACTACTAATAACGTAATAGTAAAAATAATTTTTCCTGCTCCAGGAATTTTTTTACCTTGAGTAACCATTGCTATTTGATAGTACCGAATTACTAGTAAATGCTCAAAACAGACACCATTAAAACAAAAAGTTTGTTAAATAGAGAATTTAACTTCCTTCATGTTTTAAAAGAGACTCCATCTAGACTACATGTTGTTGTCACTTCTCAGACCTAATTAGATTAAGAAGGAAGAATGTGATAGAGTTTTTCTGCTTCTTGTCATCAAAGTCAGAAGTGTTTTTAGTTCTAGACCAGGGATATCTGTATGCTGCTACTTTGTATGCAGCAGACAACTTCTTAGGGACTCATGGAAACTGGTTTTTTTCCCCCATATTTGAAATTTCTGGGTTCTTCTGAAAGCTACTTTGCATTTTAGTATTATAGGGTTTTTTTTCCATTTTCTGTCTAGTCATTACTTTACCACTGGTTAATGTCATCTATAGGTTTGGTTGTTTTTTTTTTTAAGTAATAAACTGGTCAGCAGAAATGGCAGAAACTGTTTACAAGGGAATTGAAGATACACATATTAGAACTAAACTGCTTAGTAAGGGTCATAAGTCCTTCCTGACACTTATAAATTACTTCCTGAGGGGACCTTCTTCTCTCTAGTGCCCATTGAAGATTGAGACTTCTTTTTTTTTTTAATTTTTTTAGGTTCAGAAAGTCAGGATTTTTGTGTGTAATACTCAGACTAAGTTCTCTGCTCTCTAATTCTCTGTTATATTTCTAGCATTGCACAATAAGTATTTACATCTGTGAGTAATTGCATTGATTTCAGGCTATTCCTAGTAATTTAACATGTAGTATATGAGAAAGGAGCAGAAATCTCACTTTGAGTTCAGTGAGGGTTTAAACCATCTTCACAAAGAATGAGACATTGACATGTGCAAATAAATCCTATGAAATGGTTAAGGATTGTGAAACCTGATTCCTGGAGCTGCAGCTACCTCCAGTAGTCACTTTTCTCTTTGTAAAATAATTTTTTACAGGTTTCCAGTTCATTTGAAAGCACTCATACACGACTTTATGCGCTCATGCACAGATTTCTGACTTTTGTTGCTCTTCTGACTCTTCCTGCCTTTGAACATAGTATAAACTATGGAAATACTCCACTAAGACCACTTATCTGAAGCTTCCTCACATGATCACCTTTCTTTTTCCTCTATGTTTTCGACATGTTATTGGTTTCCTGTCCAATTCCTGCCCTCCAGGCAATACAACTACTGTGTATGATATCAGATGTAGCCAGGTTATTCAGTCATGTGTGCTATGTAAAGAATTTTATTAAGTTGCCCAGGATTTTCAAAAGCAAACTTGACAGCAACTTTTGGCCCCATAGCCAACACACTCTTTCCAGAATGAATTCCCAAAGAAGCAGGATAGAAACTAGGGAATTTTAGTGTGGTCCAAGGCAACTAGGGAAAAAAGGGATGTAGTAAAAAAGAACATGCATTTCTTCTTTGTACATCCCTAATAACTTGGGTCTTACTGGAGGTTGCATGGAAACATAGCTTTTTTTTGGCTTGTTTTTTTTTTTCCCCCTCAAACTGTTAATTAAGCTCTTCTTAATCTAACATGCTGTCTGCTTTCTGCATATTCTCTTCCAGTCATGTGTGGCAGCTTTGGAAAGGGATTTTAATGCTGGAACTTTTAAAGGCTTCTTCTTATTTATTTCTTGTTATTTATTTAAAGACTTGTCATTGATTTTTGGGCCCAAGTTCTGCTGTTAAAGAAGCTTCTTCAGAATTCAGTCCCTAGCATGTAACTTCTGTTTATTTATAGGCATCCCACTTATTTGAATGGACTATCAGAAGTGATGAGTTACCACAAGTTAGTTTCTTCATGTACAAATTCAACATTTTTCTTTTAAATTGCAGGTGGACTTGATATCATACTTCTCCATTAAACTCATGCTTTCCTTCTTATAATTTCCAGATTTACATTTGCAGCATGTGTATAAGCAATGGAACAATCAGAACCTGTATGTGTGTTCATGGACTGTCATTCCAGCAGTGTTTTAAGAATACATATGACAGTGACCCTAAAAGGTCTTACAGCAAAGCTCACATCATGTTTTGTCGTACTGAGAGTAAAGCAAGGATTCAATAACCTGTTTGCCTCTCTGCTACCTGTTTGCCTTTCAGAACTTTTAGGATCCACAAGCACACATTTAGGTCCGTTTCCTTTAGAATCCATTACTTTAGAATCCATTTCAGAAAAGAGCAGATACTAACTTTAATGAGGGTTGAGAAGGCAAGTTGTTAATGTGCTAAATTTTTCCTTTTCTTGTTCATTTTTCCTAAGCTGCCAGAGGCCTACATTTTCCCCAATACTGCCTTGTTTCAGCAAATGGATCAACAAAATAGTCATCATCTCACTCCATCTACACAAAATAATAATGGTGTTTTGTGTGGAAACAAGACATATTGTTTCATAGAGCTATTGAATGTAATCTCTGCCTGTGTTAGTCAGTGGTTGCTTTTGCTGCTTGTATGAAGATGCATTTCTACAAGTGCAATAAGCAGTAAGATGGTCATGTTTTAAACAGGGGTTAGGACTTCAGTATAACAGCAGTGAAAATGATGACGATGGAATGATTTGGGATAAATCATGGTGAAAAGCATGTATCTGCAGCATTCAAGATAGTAAATCATGTTACACAAAAAATATGTATTGAGTTCAAAACTATGTGAGACTGGAACTTTTAAAGTCATTATTAAATTCCTCACTGACCTGTTCAACTATTTAGGTACTTCAGTTTCAATTAAATTTGACTTTGAAGTTAGTTTGCAAATATATGAATGTGACTATAAACAAATATCTGTAAAGCTGTGTATCAGTAAAAAAAAAAAAAAAGCATATTTATCTACTTACAAATTATTTTTTTGTGCCAGGGTGCATCATTTTGCCAAAGACTTCTCTTTTTTGTGACAAAACTGCTGAAGTTTTCATTCTGCTGAAACACTCCACTTATTCCTTAATAGCAGAAGGCTGATTGTTGTAACTTAGCTTGTCATGGTGTGAATCCTTGCTACTTGGGTGGAGAAAGAACATAGTGCTTGTCACTAAGGTGGTAGAAAATTACAGAACAAATTGTCTTACTGATTATAAGGAAACATAGATGCTATACTATAAGCCTTACAGTGAATTCATCCATAAACCTAAACTTTTCCCTTAAAAGCTTTACATAATCTACAAAGGAAGCTTTTTCAGTTTACTTAATGTTTATGGGATTCTGACCCGATTCAGGGTTGCTTAGAAACATTTTTGCTTTAGTAAAAATGAGTCTTTGCTGGATTCAATGATATGAATATTTATTTGTGGCTAGATTGTGCCTTTAGGCAAAACCTGGAGTGAAAGCTGATTCATAATTAGCATTGTCCCAGAAGGAGCCCTGGAAGGGACAGTGCCTTAGGAACAACCTTCAAGCTCAGTCTCCTTTTCCTTCACTTCAGGGATGCAGTTATTTTAACACAGCAGTGTTAAAAATTGATTGTTGTTCGAACACTGCATCTAAAGATAATATTCTCCAGTTAACTAATGTGTGTTAGTACAATCACTCTGCCTACACCAGTGCATTTACGTTGGTGTTTTCCTTTAGAATGGGTCATTTAAGATTGTAATGCTTTACTCTTATTCCACTTGCAGTAAAACTGCCTCTAGTTTGACCTGATTTTACAGAGGCCATATGTCTGATACATATATAGACTTTTTTGAAGTACCAGGATCAAGATTCCATTCCAGAAACGTCTTTCTGTTCTGTCAGTTACAGTTAATCACTTTGACTGTGTTGTGATCTGATTCTGAGTGCTTCATTAGTATTATTTTACTATAGGGGAATTTGATTTGTCTTGTCCTTAAAGGTGAAGGACTAGATAGAATATAAAAATAAATGAGATTAAATGCTTCTTTTGCAATTTGAAGATTTGTATTTTTGAGAAACAGTTGTATTGAGTGCCTTCATTGGCATCTGCTGCTTTATCAATTGTCATTCCTGCTTCCTGATGGCATAATACCACTCTGCTTTCTAACTTCACTTTTTGGGATTGAATTAGTGTTTATCTCTCTCCAGTAAACTCTTAATCCTTCCTTCTCTGCCAGTCGCTTCTCACCTGCTTAAGTATTTCAGAGAAGCAGATGAATCCTCTTCATACTGCAGCTGTGCCAGTAAAGAAAGTCACTGCTTGCCGCCCTCCAGTATAGCAATTTCTGCCACTGCTTGTGAATCTAGTCAAATGATTGTCTCCTAACCTATTTCAGTCAAAGTGTTTTAGCTTTATCAGTTTAAAGAGTCGTTCTTTGTTAACTTGACACATTTTTGTCTGAGATGAGCTCTGAAGAAATCACATGTGCAGTTGAATTAGCTTCTAGCAGGAAGACAGTTATAAGCAGATGACAGAAAGGGGGGGATTTAGTCAAGAAATGGTAAATGCTTTCATGATATAATTGCCAATGAAAGACAATGTGTCTTCACACCTAAATTGAAGACCAACCGTAAAAAATTACTCCATTTACATTCAGTTCTTTGACAGAAATTGATATTATCTGGTTTTGTGTAAATGTACATGTGTGTTTGAGCAAGCTGTGTGTGCAAGATGGAGAGCAGAGTGGAAAATCACCAGGACTCTGTATGCTCTGTATATACCTATTGCAAAGATAGACAGAATGGAAGAAACGTTAACTGAACGTAAAAACAACAGTGAAAATGCAAAGTTTCCAGTAGACATAATTTGACCTAATTTATGCTCAAATCTTACAGGAGAAAAAGCAAGAGTGTAGCATATGACATCATACTCTCTTTGACAGTTTTTTTGCATCTTACTGTCATGGCTATTTCCCCATAAACGTAAATATTAAGGAGTATAGGATTAATAAAAAATAGTGTTTTTCTGAGAATGCTCTGAGTATGCCATTTATCTTTTCTATGTATAAACATTTAGAAAAAAGAGTGCTTTCCAGGGGATAGTGCAAAAACACAAGTAGGAAATAAGAAACTTACTGTGGCCTATGCCAGGGAGAATCTTCAACCATGTATTTAAATATCTGTCATATTTTCAAAATGACAGTGCTAGTAAAAATTGCCCATACCTATATTCTGATGCTTCTGCTCAAGCTTTAGGGACTAGCATTAAGGCTAGGCTAAGAAAAGAATGGAAAAAATGAGGTGAGGCAAAGATTAGACTTGTTTGGCTTTAGACTTAAATAGTTAGGCAAGTGATTACAGATGGTATGCAATATTTAGTTCTAATCACAGTTGCTGCTGCTGTTCCAGCTATTTGAATATTCTGCTGGGCACCAGCTCCACCATCAACCACAGTTCAGCTGCTGCATGCGCATCGGAGACATTGGCATTGGCACTGTTCCAATACCTTCAGCAACCTGGCTCTGCATAGAAATTGTTGCTAAAACCTAAGCTGAAGCCTGGTTTGGGAGCACAAGACCACAACATCCATACAGTGTAGGAAAAGCTTACCCTTAAGTTCTGCCTTAAAGTTCTACTTACCACATTCCATTAAAGAAAAAAAAGAAAGAAACCTCCTTTCCCCCCACCCACAAAAGCACAACCCCCTGACTGAACACATGGATATTTTATCTTTAAAGAGGAAATATGCTTGTAGTGAGAGTGATCCATCTGGTATTTCTCCCCTGATTTACTTGCTCCTAAGTTTACTATATAATATATTCATGTGGGTGGCTTTTCATATCATCATCAAACCAAGCCTTCCTGCATGTTTCACACATCTTATATTTAGGATGCCTTTTAGTTCGGTTTTCCTAAGCTGAGAAAGTTTCTATTCATGACCAACCATAAATATCACAGAAATACAATAATTTTGATTAACTCAAGCAAACCTCTCTTGGCCACGGTGAGCATGTGGACAAGCTGAAATGGTGCTGACTGGATGCGATGTGTGCATTGCATTGCGACGGGTTACATCACTAGTCGTAACATGATGTAACCCCACGCAGCATGATGTAAGCGTCGTGATACATTGGAGATTTAAAGAAAAATCAGCATTCTCTTCTCTCCCTCTGCTCATTTCCAGGAATGTGTTGTCATTCATGGTCTAGTAGATAATAACCCATCCCTCTTGTGAGTCTGTGAAAACCTCATGTCTTATTCTTATTCTCATTCTTATTCTTATTCTTAATCTTATCCTTAGTTATAATTATATTTTCCCTTCTAATTATGGGCAGTTTCAGCCTCAATCCTTAAAAGAGATGTCGTTTTAATTCTATGTACAGTAGAATTTGAATTCTATGTACAATAGAATTTTAATTCTATTTAAATTCTATGTACAATAGGTACAGTTGTTCTCTGCCAGTTTTCATAGACTTCTGATGAAAAATTAAAAGAAAAGTAGTCAAGCTGTGTTTAAAAATGTTTCACAGATCTGAGGGGATAAAAACTATTTATTCAATTTTAAAATTGTGTAGCCAAACCATAGGTTGAAACACCTTTGATTTGTATTGCCAGTTGCATGTGGGAAGCTGTGCCAGGCTCATAGATTTAAAAAAAAATAATTTCTCTTAAAACTTCATTCATTTTTTGCAACATCACTGCAGTTCTGAATCAGTTCAGCCTGTCTTCTGTTTGGTGTTAGGGGGATTTGTCTTGCAGCAATGGCTTTCTATTGCCGTTGCTGCTTTCAGGACGGACTTTTGTATGTTCCTTTTATTAGTGTCCATTCTGAAACTGAGTCAGTGGGCACATATACTGCAAATTTTAATTAACCTTAGAAAATGAGATGCAATTCTTTTGTGTACTTGTGTACAAGTAATTGTGTGATTGGCTTTGATGTTTAGAGAAAGTTTATTTTAAGAAAAATATGAAGCACGTGTAATTTTCTAAGGGTGAACAGAAGCCCACATTTTATCCCCTAATAAAATTATATTCCTTTTATGATCATAAAGATGAAACACAGTATGATCAAATAATATAGCAAACTTTAAAGGCTGAATAAAATCAACAAGAACAAAACCAACCCTTCTGGAAACTTAATTCTAGGATTCTCTGACCCCTTTGTGAGAGCTTGGGACAGTAACTAGTCCTTCTTTGATCCTAATATCAATTTAGCATGTGCTTTTGATCCTAATATCAATTTATCATTTCACTCCTACCACATCTTAAATAATTATGTTGTCATAAAAGTCAATTTTCTGCACAACACCCTTAAAAGCTGTGGTTGAAAGTGTTTTAGGACCACACAAAATATTTTTATCCTGTTCCTTTCTTTCAAACTGTCAGTCCTCTCATGCATCAGAGTACGGAATCCTGATGGTGCAAGGGACTGCTGCGTACTAAACTTCACTGTGATTTCTTGCCAGAGAGTGTAGTGATTGATCTATGCCATGAAACACACCATTCACCATCTCTGCCCCATAACTTTTATTGTGAACATAAATCAGTCCCACTTACCTCGGTTGAATTAGACATAACTGTGTGTTTTGCCTTCTTTTTTAGTTATTGGTGGAGCTATATGGTGTAACATACTTAAATGCTAATAATAGTACCAAATGCTAATAAATATTTGGTATTTTACTGCATTATGTCTTTGTCACTTTTTTAAAGCATTTATTGGTTTTGAGTTGTTAAAGATTAATAGCTTTTAAATATATTCAATTCTTTAAAGGAATTCAACAGTGTGTTTTCACAGAAAATTTGGCTTACTTCATACATGAGCTCTGTAAAGGAACAATTCAACAATATTATAATTCCTGTTATTTTTTCTTTTCTCTGGGTGTAATTGAGGGCTCCAACTGGATCTATTCACATACAAAATAATTTTTGTCTTCCAGAAATATAGAGTACTGACGGAAGACTTTCTGCTACATGCTGTGCCAAAAACAATCTAGATGTAAATGTATCATTCCTGATAAAACCTGCTATGCCTGGTTATTATACAATTATGTAAATTATTTCTGTATTTTCAGAATAATTTCATGCTGTGCTTTGATATCCTGAGTGTTGCATTTGGCAATTTTTTTTTTAGGGTTCTCATGGCTATGACTAGAGTAATGCCCAGGCCTTTTTCTGTTGAAGTTATGGATAATTTGGAATCCAACAATCATATATCTGCCTCCAGTTATTGCTTCCACTGTACATGACTATTAGTTTTTAACCATACTACTTTAGAACTATGTCCAGCTCTGTGCTGTTTACTTTTTATTCAGAAAGAAAAAAGAGAAAGAAATACGCCTTGTTTGAAATTGTCTCACACTGGGGCAGGCATTGCTTATCTCCATGGACTGCAGAGCAAATAGCTCATATTTCACAGGCATGCAGATGTTTGTGCGACTTAAGTTAAAAAACATAACTCCTTAAGTTTAAAAAACATAGCTCCCTGTTTTCCCTAGATTTATGAATTGTTTTTGAAGATGTTAATATTCTTTCTAGCCTTGGTTCATGTAGTTTCTGTGCCTGGCAAATTGTACAATATGATAATTCATCCTCTTTTCCAGATCATTAACAGAATATTAAACAACATCAGATTAATATACAGAATATTTCACTAGACCATCAATCTTTTGCTAGTTTAAAAATTGACCTCTGGTTACAATATAACATACCCTGTGTAGCTTGTTTGTAATCTATGACATTACTTTACATCTTTCTCTGTGAATAATTATGTTCTCAATATCTCATTGAAAAAGTTTTATGAAAGGTTTTTTTTGAAAACCTAAATAAATTTTATTTATAAATCAACTTTTTTTTTTAATCAAGTTTTCTAGCAGATCAAAGAGTGATGCTTGTTCTTTAAAGAGAGCTATGGATTATTTTCTGTGTATGTATATAAATGCTCTATGATGCTTCTAATGACTGTTTTCCATAGGCTACAGTAACTTTTGTCCTTGATTTTAATATGCATATTATATGTTCCTACTAATCTCTTATAGTAATTTATTTTAATTAGACACTGAAGCATTTCACTGGCAAATCAATAATTTTATTCTCAACCCCTTTTTGGGAATAACATGCTGGTTTATAATTAATGCATCTAGGGATATAGGTGGTAATAATGATTCTTCTGACACTTCAGTTTATCAAAAAATGGTTTAACTCTCTTTAATACATCTTTAATTCTTGGCTAATCTAAGAGAAATGCATATTGTTGTGTTACTTCTTGTAAAACTAGAGACCTAGAGAAGAAAAAGAGAGTAGAACTAGGTGATACTAACAAAAATTAAGTCAGAGAAACTGCAATAGCATTCAATTATTATTGAGTGCTGAAAGATGGAGAATAACTGAAGACACCATGAGATTGAATTAATTTTGATATTCTAGGGTGTCGTCATGGTAAAGCCCAGCCAGCTTACTCACATGCTCACTCATTCCTCCCACAGTGGGGTGGAGGATTGCCTTGAAAGGGTACAAATGAGAAAATTCATGGGTTGAGACACAGACAGTTTAATAGATAAAGCAAAAGCTGTGCACACAGGCAAAGTAAAACAAGGGATTCATTCATTGCTTCCCATGTGCAGGCAGTTTTTCAGTCTTCTCCAGGGAAGCCAGGAGCTATCACATGCAACAGTGACTTTGGAAGACAAATGCCATCACTGAACATCCCCCTGCCTTCTTCCTTTATGCCCTGCTTTATATGCTGATCATGAAGCCACGTGGTGTGGGATATCTCTTGGGTCAGTTGGGGTCTTCTGTCCCTCACTGTGTCTCTCCCAGCCCCTCGTGCATCCCTGGCCCTCATGCTGGTGGGGTGGGGTGGGGCGAGAGGCAGAAAAGATCTCGACTGGCAAGTTCTGCTCAACAATAGCTCAAACATTCCTGTGTTACCAGCCCTGTTTCCAGCACAAATCCAAAACATAACCCATGCAAGCTACTGGGAAGAAAATTATCTCTGCCCCAACTAAAACAAGCAGAGGTAGTAAAGTACATCTTGTGAGTAGTTAAGCATGATCCTAGGGTAAAGTTAATGGACAAATTAAAACATAATGACACAAAAAAAAGAGGGAGAAGAAGAATCAAAGTCTTGTAAGAAAAAGATAAGAGCATCACTGTAGAAAGCTTGACCACTGTAAAGAAAATGAATGGTGTCAGAGGATGCAAAAACAGGCATGAAAGAAGAAAGAGTTGGAAGAAAATAACTTGTCAGAGGATGTTGGTTTTTGGTGCAAAAATCTGAGAGCTACTCTTGAGAGAGGGAACATTATCAATTACTTTAATGATCTTGTTTGTACCCTACTGCTGATATTAATGAATTTGAAATCTATTTTCAAAGGCAAGAGTCTGAATCACAAATTAAGGGTTTTTACTGGAATTGCTGCTTTTTACAAAAATCTGTTATAAGCTTCCAAGGGAAATTTATGTAGAGACCTGTGAGATGAGATACTAAAATGAAATGTGGTAAAGTCAATATGGGACAGAGAAGGGCAGCGCACTTTGATCATGAGGAAAATTATATCTCCAGAGTTGAAATATGAATGACAGCTGGGGTTTATTTTGAAATGCTAAAATTTAGAATGTTGTTTGCCCAGAACTCTACATGCGATTTTGCAGAATGTCCCATAATAGATTTGTTGCAAGTATTATTAAACTTGTTCCAAATCTAATTTGTCATAGATTTTAGAAAACATGCAAAATAAAACCATGGCCTTCGGTAATGGTGAACATACTTGGTTTTATGCAGCCAAGATTTTGATTGGCTTTCTGGGCTGCAAGCCCACGCTGATATCTCTTGTCCAACTTTTTTGTCCACCAGAATTCAAAAATCCTTCTTTGCAGGGCTGCTCTCAATCCATTCTTCGCCAGTCTCTGCTGATACTGGAATGTGTAGAGGCAGGTGCAGGACCTTGCACTTGGCCTCGTTGAATTTCATGAGGATCACACTGGCTGGTTCAAGTCTGCCAAGGTCCCTCTGACTGGCAGCCCTTCTCTTCCATGTGTCAGCTGTACCACACAGCTTGGTGCTGTCTGCAAACTTGCTGATGGTGCACTCAATCCCACTGTGTCATTGATAGAAATGTTTCATAGTATTGGTCCTAATACACACCCTTGAGGGACTCCACTGCTTACTGGTTTCTGCTTGGACATTGAGCTGTTGACTTTTTTTAGCAGCCATAGAGTCAATTCCTAATCCATCTAAACATCCCTTCCATCAAATGTTTATGTCCCCAGTTTATCAGCAAGATTGTTTTAGGGAACCATACAAAAGACCTTTCAGAAGCAGAGATAGATGACGTCCATAGCTTTTCCCTTACCCTATAATCATGGAAGGCCACTAGATTAGTCAGGCATAATGTACTGATGGTTT
Source organism: Irena cyanogastra (assembly GCA_013397155.1). Taxonomy (NCBI): domain Eukaryota; kingdom Metazoa; phylum Chordata; class Aves; order Passeriformes; family Irenidae; genus Irena; species Irena cyanogastra. The sequence continues at coordinate 311,736 of VWZV01004691.1, forward strand.
TCTTTTCCTTCCTCCACTTTCTATGGCCAATTTTATCAAGGTTTACTGGTAAGAAGTATGACATTACCCACAGTGGTGCATGAAAAGCAAAACACAGTGCAAATGACCTTCTCAGTTTTTTCCTCTGTTGCTAAAGGATCTAGGCATGGAAGCCTAAAAAGAGTGTGAGAACTTGGCAAATGTCACACAGGCACACACATACAACCACATGCACATACAGTGGAACTAATGGAATTTGCCTTTTGGCAGCTGTCCAGCTGAGGAACAACTACTACAAAAATCACCTTTCACCTGGTGCTTTTGTTCCTTTCAAATTATGCCTCAGGAGAAAAACAGTTGGCAGACACTGTGTTCCTTAGAGGGGAGGAGGGAGTTTAAAGGCACAGGTAATCTGCCACACCACATGGTTTTTGTCAGGAGGCTTTGACCTTGGACAGGAGGTTTGGTTGGTGCCAGGAGGAAACTCTGACAGATTTTATCACAGCAGCCTGGTTTTGCTATGGTTTTATATCTGATACGTTCTTCTTGCTGTCATTAATGGTAGGAAATTTGGCTGTGGTGCCAGTTCTGGTTAGTTCATGTGAGTGTATTTCAGTCCTGGTATGACTGGCAGAGTAACAACAGCATACAGGCAGGTATAATTTGGACTGATGTTGTGCCAATTTTACCTTCAGACAACCTCGCTAAATCTCTTTGTCAGTGACCTTCAACAGACTCAAGCTCTGTGGCTTATTTTCTCGAGCAAAACTGCCAATTATAGTTAATTTCCTCAAATAGATGGTGGGTGTTTTAAATTGTAAATTGCACTGATTGAGAAAAGGAAACATTCAGCTCTCTTCTACAGCTGAATACAAATGCAGAACTAATTCTTTTTCTGTGGGACTTGAAGGTGCATATGACAACAAATAACATCAGCACATCTACAGTAATATTGCTTAAATAAATCAAAAGAAGAAAAACTTGACCTGTTCCTTCTCACGAAAACTGCTTATATTTAGTCAAAGATGACTGGAATTAAATTTCTCAGAAGTAGTTGCATACTTAAGCTATATTATTTCACATCTAATTCCATGTAGTTCATATATAATTCTTATAAAATGCAAAATTTAACTTGCTTTTCTTCAGATGGAATAGTAAATCATATTATACAATATTGATATTACATCATTCCATTATATTGTATTGTATCAAAAAGGACTTCTAATTTCCTAGTTCTGCCAGAGAATTATAATTGACAAACTATTATTATTCCTTTCTAAATTTTGAGTAAAGCATGAGCCCCAATACTGAAAGTACAAAATGTGAATTATGCCTGGAACATTGAGAAATGGAGATCTGGAATGAGACAGTGGAGTTCTCATCCAGTTTGTTCAATAGACTAAAGATTTTTTCCACCAGCACAGATATATAATCCACAAATTATTCAAAACCAAAGGATATTTTCAAATAATGGAGTTTAGATGGATCAGATACTAGTGAGCTCAGTGCTGTGTTTCTGAGTTTTGAGTTTAAATCATGATTCTGACCACTGGTTTTGAGGCTAGCTTAATATAATTAATAATTATATAGCATGCATGAAGCAAAATGGTTTGTGTTCCTCTTTAGTATTACAGATAAAACATCACAGCTTCAAAATATGCCCAAAACTAATGCTTGGAAGCAGTTAAACTGTAAATAATACAGAATGCTGCAGGTTTTTTCTGTGCTTTGCCCTTCCTCATCCCTCTTCCCTAAAATTTTTCTGTGACAACAAAAAAATCTTACCAAGTTGATGTCAAAAAAGGTATTGCCAGTTGTTTGGGATAAGGACACTAATTTCTGTTTTGAAAAGTCATACATTTTCAGTACTGAGTAATAATGAATAAAATAATTACATGAACTTAATATTCAAGGTTCTATCTTATTTGCTATTCATCTGTTATGCAATTCTGGAGAAAATCTTTTATGTTCTCGTACTATTTTTGGAAGCATTAGAATAATTAAATATTCATATTTCACATTGTAAAGCTTTTCATCATATACAGACAGCTTAGATCTGATTTTCCCAGAAATAGCTGTAGTATATTCTAGTCCATCTTTTAAATTTATACTATTTTCATTAACAACTTAGTTATTTGATAGTCTAATTGTTCAGTTGGTTTGGTATTATTAATTCCAGTAAGATTTAATACATTGTTGGGTGTAGATGAAGATGTCATTAAAATGTGGTAGAGTAAAATGGCTATATGCTAAAACCAAACCAACTTATCAAAAAAAACCAAAAACCCACAAAAGTTTTTATCTCCATTGGATGTCTCATATGGACCTTCTATTTACCTGTAACTAACACTCCACTTTTATTTGGAAATAAAAGCTAAGGGGTCAAAGATCCAGTAAACATCAAAATATGGTGGCAAACCATTATCTATCACAGTGGAATAAAATTACGGTTTCACCGCATCCACTGGCATAACAAACACAATTACTTTCTGAATTCTCTAAAGGCAACCACAAATTGAACTAGTCTTCAAAATGAACAATTAAATAACTGCATCAAATAATTAGATGTATTCTTAAGAGTTGGTTATTCAGTTCACAGCTTCCAGTGGTGCCTACAAATGCCCAAAGGGAGAATTTGCACAAACAACTTCCCCAGCACTTGTTAAATGCAGAGCATGTGCTTGCAGTGCTCAGTTGTCTGCAGAGAGGGTTCATTCACAGTCATTTTAAATGGCACAGAGCTACTTCTCTTAATCCTATTTGAAAGTAATCACCCTTTAGTTATAGGTAGTATTAAGTCAACATTACTGAATTCTTTCTGCAAATTCTACTTGTCTACATTAACTAGAATGTAGTTGCATCTAGGCTTGGCAATTTTGACTAATAATAAATGTTGAATTATATTCTAATTTAGAAGTCATACACATTATTGGCAACTTAATTGTAGTATAGTCATCATGCCAACAAGCTTTTTCCACTCTGCAGCTAATTGCACTCAACTCTTGTCTCACACTCACTGACTTGACAGAGCAATATTAACATACTCTGAACAAACTTTGCAGCTGGATTTACGGATCCTACCAGTATATGGCCATGCTCCTCTGGTGCTCCTCTTCAGCACCAGCAGAACATGAGAAAGCAAGAAGTCCTTGACTTAGGGCAAGCATTAGTCAGTAACAACTAAAACATCAGTGTGTTATCAACATAATTCACATACTAAATTCAAAATACCACACTGTACAAGCTATTATGAAGAAAATTCACTCCCAGCTGAAACTAGGACACAGCTTTACTACATTCACACTTTCACGAGTGCATCACTTCAGCAGAGAAATGTCAGCCTTTTTTGAGGTCACTGCTATACTGACTGTTTCAGCTGATGCTTGCACAGAAAAATATGTGCTTCTTTCTGAATTAATTTAACTATATGATAGTTTTATGGTTTAAATTAGTCTTTCATTATTGAATCAGTAAGCATTGGAGGCTTAGTCCAGTTTTCCATCAAATAAAGCAGATTCAGTTACACTGGAAGTGCAAGAAGCACTCCTCTTATCTGTTGGAGGTCACTGAAAGGATAGGCCTCACAATGCCCTCTTTCTTCTGAGCCATTATGGATTGTTTTGTCAAAGCAATGTACTATATTTACAAGATGGTAAGTTCTAGTTATGTTGTAACTTGCATGACAAAAACACTTATAAAAACTATTAGTGAATTGATGTGGCTACCTCATTTCTATTTTAGTTATGACTCCTCTAAAATAGTAATAATTTTACTAATACTAATATGAATGAAAACAATATGTTAAATGCTAATTCCATAGCTTTAAAAATTATTAATCTTGGTAAGTTTTATTCAAAGCAATTTTAGGAGGTACAAAGTATGTAAAAATGAATTAACAGGGGTTGAAATATAAAATTTAGTCTTTTTATAAATTCTTTTCCAAGATGAATAAATACAATCTAAGTAAATACAAATATTTTTGGAAAAATTAATATCATTGAGGTGTGTTTCTTTCAGTAACTATACCATGTGTACAGCATAAGTGTCAGTGTTATCTTTGTCATAGACCTATTTTTAACAATCTTCTTAAAATACATTGATCACTTTCCAAAAATGAAGTATATAGGAAAACTTTGATGTATAGTGAAAACTTTGACAAAAGGGAAAGAAACCTGATTTTCCCAGTTACATAATTTAAAGCTTTTTCTTTTATGTCTTAATGGAAAAAGATCTATTATCAGTTAGTTGCTTAACAGAGAATAGTATAATCAGCATGTAGATCAGCCAAAACTTCATGTAACAACATCTCTCCTGAGCAACAACTATTGCTGCTATTTTTTGTAAGCTGTTTTTGATCTCCTAACTAGTGATCAAAATACATAATTATCTACAGAGATAATCTAAAGATTTTCCCTACCTCAGAATCTGTGGGATATTATAATTTCTTCATTTGGTTGAATCCATATCAGCATATTGATGTGGAATCAACTTATAAGGAAGGGAATTCCCATATCAATTACAGATCTGATAACTTTTGTTAAATCATAGTGAATAACTGTATTTGCAACATCCCTACTTCTGAAAAGTGCTGGTAGTCTTTTATAGAACTATATGGGACCCTTTGTCTTGTATTAACTTGCTGAAAAATTTAAAGCATGGGAAACTGAGTGATGGACTGATTTAATGCAATGTTGTCCAGGAAAACATCTTGTGGGAAGCACATAATTTAGACCATGGACTAGTCATTATTTCTCTCTTTATTTGATAAGAACAATATTCAGCATCCTGCCATTTGTACAATGTCATCCCACTTTCATGGTACATGGAAAAGTTAATGCCCAGAAAGATGCAAGCAATCTTTTTTTCCTGAAAAAAAAAGGTTTGTGTAATCATGTAACTGAAACCTATAGGCAGCATAGAGCACAGAGTTCAGATAGTATAACAATCCCATGTTTTTAATTGCAACCTCTTTTTCAGCCTCAGAATTTTTCTTTTTCAACAGATTTTTTTATTGGTTCTCAGAAACTATTTGGAAAAGCTTGTGAAACAGCATTTTCTTTTTGATTTAATCCTCACTAATGCATGGAACACAAAACTGTAGGGATTTCAGCTGATCTTCCTTACAGTCCATCCACTTATGGATATCAAACAAAATTGTCCTTTAATTCTCTTTTCTTGAAAAGGAACTTTTCCTGAATATACAACATCTATGTGTTTTCTCTGGAATCCCAATAATTTTTGTGGGTTGCAGCTGGAGTGATTAAGAACATGAATTCAATTCTGTTGCGTGTTCCTTAGTTGAATGTTGACGCTTTGCAGAGCGAGCACTTGCAACCCAAATGGTTTTGTTTTGTTGTTATAAATGGCATTAGAATAATGGCTACTTTAATTGTGTGTCTTCTGCTATTCAGGGATAATACAGGAATTAAAACAAAACTAAACACATTTTATTCAGGCAAATTTGAGTAAATTTCCGAGCTTTCATTGAATTTCACATTGAAAAATACCTAGGACAATAGAAATCTGTCTTCATGGAATTAAGGAAAGAGATGGAAGGCATGTAATTCATGACTAAGGACTGCTCTGAAATCATTAAATATGGGTATTTGCTGGAGTTAGGCACATTGTTGATGTATTATAACTTAGTTTAAACATGATTATGGGAAGAGAGTGTCAGAAGATAAAACGTTTCTTTCTGGAAGCTGATTAGCTGTATAGAGCTTTATCATGTACATTTATGTGTACATATTTGCTTACATGTGTACACCCACACACACAGTTACACACACATGTTGCAATTATTCAGTAAAGAGTTAAGACTAATAGTTATTTAAATCTAGGCAATATGAATTCTTTTTTCTTTGATTAAATGAACAGACTTCCAAACAATAGGTAAATAGGTATATTGCCTGCCTTTGTGATCTTTCCTAACATAGAGGATCCACAGTCATTTCTACATCACTTTAACAACCTGAAATTCTAGACAATCATTTTCCTCCATTCTGTTTAAGTGTCAAATGGCTCATTTGATCTTTCTTCAGCTGCCAAATTAGAACTTCTTGTTACAACTATAAAGGTAGCTGGAGAGCTTTGGCCATAGAGATGACCAGGTACAGTGTTATGGCAGCCAGTGTCGGAACCCTTTTTGGGACATGAAATGCCTCAAGTCTTGCACACTAGGTGAGACTCAAAGCAAAGTTATCCCACTAGTCTTAGGAAAAATGCTGAAAGTAAATTTTGCTTTTCTAATGCTCTCTTGAGACTGTAATGAACTGTTGACTTGACCTGATTGTAAAATTATAATAGTTTTCATGAGATAGGAAAACAAGAGCTTTAGAGTTCTATTAAAATGTCTGTATAAATAAGACATATCACTGAGATAATGACTATTAAATCCTGTATTAATCTGGTTTGAGTTGGAAATTTTCAGAAGGTTAAGCTAGTGCTATGTGAAACTGAGAGTTCATACAACAAATAATGTGCTGTGTGATTTCTGAAAACTGAGCCCTTTTCCAAATTTAAATAAGGTCAAAAGGTATGCGACAGATGGAGCAATTGCATATAAAATGCAAAGAAATGGCATCAGCTTAAGCAGTTGTGGATGATTTTTTGCTGCCATTAGAGGCTTCAGAGTGAATACCTAATATGCAACCTGGTAAACTGCATGCATGGGACCTGCCTATATTACATAGATGTGATTCATACTATTTCAATGGAGGAAGATGTAGCATAAATTATCCATACAACTGGGACAACTTATAAAACCAGAAAATCTGTTTCTGAATGAGAGTTTTGTTCATTATGCAAAGGAAATGTGAGCCAGAGGACATGCTTGCAGCAGGGCAGCTTCATCATTTGTGATAGATTTGTGCATGGCATTGAGAACAAATCTGGGAATACAAGGTGACTGTACATCCATAGATAAATGAAATCAACTACTTTTTAATAGTTTATTAACACATTGATCAGCGTTTCAAAATCAAAACCTTTTAGAGATGTTTGCTGACTTGATGTTTGCAGCTGCATTGCTTGCAGTGCTTCTTAAAGAGGAAAAAAGGTGGCCCACATGAAACCCTTATTTGTTATGACCATATTGGCTGGAGCTGTTTTCAAAACTTCTTATATATGTGTGTATATGTATATATGTATACGAAAAAGAAGCAGTTTCTGGCAGACAAAAATCCTTCGCAAAAGAGGTTTGACAAAGTTCAGTAATACAATGCACTGTGCTCTTTTCACTCAGCAGTGAAGGGAATTGTAGGACAAATGGAAAGAGGTCACCTGGCCTTTAATATATGCATTACAAAGTCACATCTTTTTTTAGTAATTGTCATTAAGAGTAAGATATTTTTCTAAAACGTGAATCTTTATACAAATGTGTTCTTCAGTAGAGCTATGCTATGTACAACATATTTAACATATGTAATTAAATAGTTCCTAGCCTTGACCATTTGGGGAAAAAAAAATCTCATCCTATTTACATTTTGAAAGATTTTTCTATTACTTTTCAGTATCATGAAAAGTGAAACACAAACTTTACAAACCAAGAACTCTGGTCAAACACCAGGTTGGTCAATAGAGACACTCAGGGAATTCGGTCTTTAATGCACTAGATCATTACTACTACTGCTGGATCCTGGGTTGCTGTTGAAATTTACCATCCATGTTTCCTGTGGGATGAATGAGTCAACAGTTCTTAGACTGCAGAAGGGCCAAATCCTATAATACAGTGATTATGTTTACTTGGTGTATGGGAACAGAAGGTTGAAATTGCTGCTCCTGTGATTTGGGCTAAGGAGAATATGAGATATGGGGAAAAAATTGTCCCAACCCTGAACACTCACAAAAGAAGCCCCAAAGCAGAGGGAAGTGTTGATCTGTGGGACCATCAGCTGTTGCAGGCAGGCAATTTTTCTGAGCAAAGTGAGTGTTTGAGTCACGATTTCATTCAGTCTCCGGGATTAATGCAACCTTAAACTAAACTTAGAGGCACAGTGACTTTTTTATTTTATGACAGGGATTACCGTCTTTTTTTAGAAGTTTAAGGACAAATGAATTGACGTTTTTAATAAAAAATACACAGCATAGTTGGAAAATTCAAATTTTTGCTCTCTGAGTGAGATAGTCTGAGGTGAACAGACGTCATTGATGGAGTTATTTCAGTGGCTACAAAACAACCTAAAATACTTAGGAGCATTGCTTAGAAAAATTATACTAATCTTTCAAAAATACAAGCTTCCAGAAACATACTATTTCATGCTAACAGTATTACCCACATGGCTTTTATCAGCAATAGTGTGGCCAGCAGGACCAGGGCAGTGATGGTCCCCCTGTACTCAGCACTGGTGAGGCTGCACCTCAAATCCTGTGCTCATTTCTGGGTCTCTCACTGAGAGGAGAACATTGAGGCACTGGAGTGCTCTGTTATTGAAGGACAGCAGGGGTGGTGAAGCATCTGGCCACGAGTCTGAGGAGCAGCTGAGGGAGCTGGGGTTATTTAATTTGAAGAATATGAAGCTCAGGGGACATTTTATCACTCTCTACAGCTACCTAAAAGGAGTTTGTAGCCACCTGGGGGTTGGTCTCTTTTTCCAAGTAACAAGGCATAGGGTGAGAGGAAATGGCCTCAAGTTTCACCAGCGGGGGTTTAAATTGGATATTGGGAAAAACTTCATGGAAAGGATGGTCAGGCATTAGAACAGTCTGTGCAGGGAAGTCGTTGAGTCACCATCCCTGGAGGTATTTAAAAGAAGTAGATGTGGCACTTAGGGCCACAGCTGCACTTGACGATCTTTTTCAGCCTTAACGATTACATGACTTTATGGCTGGTATGTGCAGTATGAAAAAAGTTAACATGATAGGAACACAGAAACCTGGTTTGAGAACTCATTGATGTAATCCATCTTCCCAGATCTCAAAATGAATATAAAATTCTCTCAAACCTGAGAACTTAGTTGCAAAACTGAATCAATTTCCAGTTGCCAATAGGAAAATGATTGTTTCACACCGTGTAGGAGAAACAGCATTCCCACTCACATTGTAAATAAATACATACTAAGTTATAGGAATTTCTTCTGAAAATGGATTGCAACATGATATTTTACATATTTGAAGAACATGAAAAAGAAATAAGGGATGTCACATACCATGTTAGGTGATACATCTAATAGCATCATGTGAGCATATTTTCCAAATTCTCATTACACTTCTTTTTTTCAGAAGTACACTAAGCTCTCATCACACTGGGAAGTACATTAAAGAGAAAATCCTTGCAATATGTGTATTGAAGATTTTGGGGTGAGATAGTACTCAAACTAAAATGTTTTGGGACAAAACTACTTCTTTCACTCAAAAATATTTGAAATAGGGATTACAGTCCTAATAATTGTACACACAGTTTTTGTCTACAAGTACTTTATATATGGGGTCACACTGATTTTGATATTTTTTAATTTATAGGAATAAAAAATATGTGTTAATTGATTTTATATTTGACATATGATGATCATATTTTTTATCAAACAATTAAGAGACTACCTTCCTGGAGAAACTAGTATTGAAATTTGTTATGTGCATTCAAACTGGTGTCTATATTTATTCATTGCCTGTAAATAACTATTTCTCATAAATATTTTACATGAATCAAAAATAGTTTAAGGGCAAGGTTAAATACTTAATTTATTTAAATATAAAATTAACTTTATTTCTGTATCACATGAGAAAGTATTTCACCTTCATTGGGCTATAAGTAATTTGGAACAATATTGAACAAAAGGACAAAACACAGATGGTGACTCAGATTATAAGCCTGTATCTATTACTTCTGAAAGAAATTATAGGTTAGAGAACATCTATATTTCATTGACAAAAATATTTTACCTAGTTAATTTTACCTAGTTAATTATATACTGGATATAGATAATGAATCCAGTGGTGTATTGCATAAACCATATCTTTTGTACAACAGCATTGAAGATGGAGACTTTATGTGGAGATAGAGTATCAGTCACTGCTTTTCACATTTTCACTCACTAATCATCATCACTGCATACATAGTGATAGTGCTTCCAGAAAATGCCTGTAGAAAATGTGTATCTGGAAGACAAATAAACTAGTACACTGCTCTCAAAATTGTATATATTAAAAAATCTTAAATACTTTAGTAATAATAAAGATATTCTGTCTTACAATCATGGACTAAGATTTAATTGAAACCTTGGCTTTTGAGGAATATAAATATAGTTAAAAAGTAGAATTTAAATAGGAAAAGAAAGGGAGTAAATAATATTTATTTAAATATGATGTATCTGTGACAAATTTAGACTTCATATGTAAACAAGTCAAAGTATACTGTTCTTTTTCAGCATGTCTTGAAAAGGCACTTCAAAATAAAGAAAATTCAAGAAAACAATGATTAGCATGCTTAGACCATTTTATTTCTTTAGTAGCTATGTTGCTTTCTAAGCTAAATTGTAAACTGAGTTTCCTGTTTGTGTTTCACTCCTTATCAAATAACTGTTTACATTACAGAGGGCTCCTTGCTACAGGAGTAGGCACAGTATGCACAGAATGCTTGGTGTATTTTTATTTTTTTATCAGAAAACAAGTATTTCCCAAGGATGGGGATGGTGAAAATTATGTTTATTTCCTCTTGCTCTCATAAGCACAGGCTGTGACACATATGAGCTTAAATGTTTGTGTGTGTGTGTGTGCCTGTGTGTGTGTGTGCATGTGTGCACCTCAAAAGTATTTTAAGAAAGCATATTGGATACAAATTAAAATATATTCTTCACTAAATCTTCTACTAAAGAAATGTGAGTTCTCTATCATGGTAAGTAAATGTTTTCAGTCAATTTCTAAGTTTTTTTAAAGAGCATGAAATGTAGTATATATTGAACCAATGCTGGTTTTGGACCAATTTCATGTGCGAGATTGACTCAACTCTGTTCCACTTTTGTTTACAGTCTTGTTTTAAATATCTTTTTGCTCATATGGGAAGCAAGATTAAATTCTAAGGAGACCTTTACGGTTTGTCTTTGTCCAGTCAAGTTGTGTAAAACTCAAACAATCATTTTATTTGCATTAGTTCCATCCAAAATTCAGGTTGTGGCTATTTATTTATAAATTTTAATGAGGTTGAATAAATTGTTAAGTCATTGAAGAAAGTAACTGAAGGCATTATTTCCTCAACGTTACAGAACAGAATGAAAAAAATTGCATTTCTTATGTAAAAACATAATTTTGTGATTTTAACATACTTTTTTGGTTTATATTATTCTTTTTTAATAGCACATTGATTTGTTTTTTTTGCAGAAATCACTTTTAACTAAAGTACTGCATTGTCACAGAATATGATACATTTTTTCAAATATTTTCAATTTGTTCTTCTTGGCATTTTATGTTTATGTGCAGTTTGCATCTTTTTTGTTTTTCAGTTTCAAATGTAACAGATTTTGACATTTTTGTTACATTTTTTGTACTAGTGGTTTTTTTTATTTTTGAGAAGCTGCTGGTTTTGAATTCTCTTTTTTCCCTTTATTCTCCTCCTCAATATGATCCCAGGAGCCAACACAAAGAAAAGCGCAGATGATATAACCAGTAATGATCGTGGTGAAGATGAAGGTATTTTTTGTTTTTTCAAAGCCTGACCCTGATGCATGAACATAAACTTTTCAATTTTTGTTATAATAAAAATGAATATTGTTATTATTATTGCTGTTATTTCAACATGATTTTTAGTCCCTTATTTGCAGAAGCTCACATCAGTGTGCTTCTTTATTTTCTTCTTTAGAATTTGCTTTGATTGTTTTTCTTTTTAAAATCTAAATTATCATATAGATGGCTGGAGTTCCTCCGTGACATAGGCGTAAAATTTATTCCTAAATATGTGTTAAGTGAGTAACATAAATGTTATTTGGAACCACATATTTTTTCCCCTCTATTCTTTCTTAGGTTGAGAAAATGGAATTTAAAAGCATGCATGTGCTCTTTTCCCTCCTACACATTTTGTATATTCACTTGTTCAAAATTCATGGAGAAGCTCACATATATCTTTCCTTTCACTTCCACTGTTTCCCCAATGCACATGCTGTACATTGATGCAGTTGAATTGTGCTTTGTCTTTGCTATTTTTATTTACTTATTTATTTTTTTTCTCACAGGATGTGGTTTATTTCAGGACACAAAAATAAAGGAAGCTGTTGATGTTGCTTTATTGTTTTTTTCCTGTAATCAGCTGGCCTCTGAGGCACATTCATTCTGACTCTGACCACATTCCCACTGACATCAGTAACAAGCATTTTCATTGACTTCTTTCAAAGTTGGGCTGGGTTTCCTGAAGGGAAAGGCTAAAAGTTCACAGTGAAGTACCCCAAAAAAGTTTTAGATGGAAATGTGGGTTTTTTTTCTTGCCTCGACGCAACAAATCTATTTAGGATGCACCAAAATAGAAAGAAGTCATGAAATCTTCAAATCTTCCTCTAGTCTCCCCCTTCCTTTTCGTTAAAGTTACATTGTCAGTTTACATATATTTACCAAATTAAGAAAAAAACATTTGTACATTAACTGAGAAGATAAAAATCCCGAGTAGTTTTTCAGTCTGGCTTCAAAGCAATATGTTTATTAATCCTCTCATGCTTCACCAATCCAAAGTGTTATTCCATGTCTTTTTTCCTGTTTTTTTTCTATCTGACAAAATTTCAAATGAAATACATGTCCTCTCTATTTCCCTTAGAATCATACACACTGCAGTGAGGATACTATCACCTCTTTTCCTGGGAGTTCAGGTTAATTGTAACTACTCTGTCTATATATAAAATAGCATGATAAAAACCTCAGGTCTTTAATTCACACTAGTTGTCCTCTACTCCACCACTCTAAAATTACTCTGTTTTTTCTGATTATCACCTTCCTATTTCTGTGCAGCACATGCTTTCTTCACGTGATGGTATTATCATTTCTATACCAGATTCTGAAGTTAATTTTAAAGTAAAGGACCAATAACAAGCAACCAAAATTGCTTTAAAAATAAAGACGAATACTAGATTATGAACACATTATTATTCAGCCTTTATTAAAATTTATAAAATGTTAGGATTTCATTATTAAAAAGGGTATCTATCCACTTTAGATCTAAGCATATAAAGGATTGAGCTAATTTCCTTTATGTTGAAGATAATCACGTTCCCATTGAAGTGGAAGGGGAAACCTTCTATTGACTTCATCAGTGAAAGATTCAATCCTGAGGTGGAATTAGGTAATAAGAAAGGATCAAATGTAAAAAATCTTGGCATGAGACTTTGGTGAGAGAAGGGAAAGGTAATTCAGCAACACAAATAATTCTGTTAAATAATTGCTGCTTTCAGGTGTTTTGAGGGCATAGCTGTGCCTTCAGAGAAGAAGCACTTTTATGTACTTTGCTGAAAATGCTGACAATAAAAAAAAATAGATCCGCTAGAATGCACCTCATTGCTTTAAATGATCTGTTTAATTGCTGTACTATTCTTATAGTCGCAACAATTAAATAGATCTTATCACAAAAACTTTTGTTCTGCTGCTCAAATACAACATCTAAAATACAACATGTAAGGATATATCTTTTTGTGGAAATGAGGCAGAATCAATGACAAACCTTAACCTCTGACAAGTAGACAGGTGTACATTGCAGACTTGACATTCCTGAACTCAGCTGGAAATTTGTGATATTTAAGGTATACACGTGAGTAAAGCAAAAGTGGGACATAGGAATATGACAGTCAAAATTTACCTTTAAATATGCTCTAATTAGTTCCACATATATAAAACTATCTGTTACCTCATTGTTGATCACATTTTTTATCTCAGTATTTCCTAATATGCCTGAGGGGAGGGAAGATGTTTGGAAGCCTTTCAAACCTAGATCCCTCACCTGTAGGCATTCAGCTCAGCTTTTTCTTTGTCCCCTTCCCTTCCCTCTTCAATATATGCCTATCCAAAAGATTTTTTTCAAAACCTGGTTGAATAATCAGAGATCCTGCTTCTCCTTGTATGTTGTGCCATATACTTGAAAGAAGTGCTCTGATGCAGATAGACTGAATTATTTGTGAAAGATTTGTATGTCTAAAGGTAGCTTGCTGAATTGCCTTCTGCTTTATAAGGGAGCTTGACCTCTCTTCACACTGTTTTTATAGAGAACGTAAGTTCCAGATTTAGGTATTCTGAATCATCACTGGCATCAAGAGCAGAACTTTTTAGATTAATCTGATCCCAAATATACCCCAATCACTGATTAGCACATCTTTATAATTCATTATTAAATATTTAATATCAATTTCATTTAACTTTATTTTAGATTTTTTTTTAATTTTGTCAGTTTCATTGAACTTTCTTTTAAAGACCGAGCTGTTTACCTTTTTAAAATTAGTCAGGAATTTTCTACATATGCAAAAGATCAACAATTAAGGCTGGTTTTTTGGGTTTAGCTGCTACCATACCAGGAAAAGTACAACACAAAAGGCATAATTTGATTTAAATACAAAAAAAATCTGGGCCACAAATTTACATAAATCCTCTCAGCTAAGTCCTAGGCTGTTTAAAAGAAGGAACAGTCTATTAAGTTTTCTTCTACCAAAACAGTTAGATTTCTTGATATTCTCTCTTACTGAACTATTGGGAATATAATTTCAATAATTATGTCCCATAAGAAATGGAAAAGCATGGATCATTACTATAATTTTATTGTTAGATGCACAGATATTTCTAAATTAGTACATATTTGAATCTGAGTATTCTAAAGAAAACATGATTATTTCTTAATTTGGTTTTTTAGGCTTTAAGACATTTCTATTAAAATTAAATTTCCTGTAATACTGAATGCATTTGAAGTGTTCTGAGACCATTTTAGAGGAAATAGTATTTGAAATTTTAAATTATAATTATTAGGCTTGTAGGATGATCCTGAACAGTGTAAGCTAGTGGGTATAGTGGTGGTGACAGTGAAAACATTTAAGACTATTGTTAGCACTGTTAAAAATTGCTAATGCCATTTTCCTTATGTTTTTATTACTTTATTGTATTTTCCTTACTTGAATTTTTTCAGATATTCATGATCAGAACAGCAAGAAACCCGTTATGGTCTACATCCATGGTGGATCTTACATGGAGGGTACTGGAAATATGATTGATGGCAGCATTCTCGCAAGTTATGGAAATGTCATTGTTGTCACTATCAATTACAGGCTGGGAGTTTTAGGTAAGTGACTCTTTTCTTCATGGAAATATTTGCACAGAAATATTTGTTTGCTGAATTTTTCCACTGATGAATCATAGATATTTGGCTCAGTTTTGATTTTAAAACAGAACAATCTCAATTATGGATTTTTAATTCCTTCCATTTTTTATGGAAATTGGGCTAAACTACATTATTTTTGACAGCTGCTTTCACCTTAGAAATGTATAATGTTTTGAGAACTGCTATCTTTTTCTTAAATAATTTCTATTCCATGTTTAAAAACAATCAAAGAAGAAAGTCAATCAAGAATGAGTCCTCACAGTTTTAAAACAGTTGGCAATGGCAAGAATAAGGAAAGTGTTGCTATTTGTCTGTATTTACTGTTTTTGTGTGCAAATTGGTTTTTAGAGATATATACAAAATATAAAGGCCGTATACACTGATGGAATTTGTGTTGTGGGCAATCAAGGGGTTTTAAGGAGTACAGTGACATTGTCTTCAAAAAAGATAAGAAACTCCATAGTCATGGTGCATAGCAATGTACCAAACTTTTGTCCAAAATAAGATTTATTTATTTATTGAGGTTCTGCTTTTCCATAGAAAAATAAAATTTAAAAAATGGCAGAAAATTGCAGGCATTAGAAATATTTGTTATCTTGGTGAAAAAGCTTATAGTTTGTATAGAATAAATGTTCAAATGCTCATATTTCTGGCATTTTAGATGCACAGGGTAATGTACAGTAATTTTGCTTGTGTGTCTTTTTACAAGGCCTTTTGTTCTTGTTTTTCTTAATAGCAAAGCTGATCTATATTCGTGACATGTACTGTTTTGGAACACAGAAGGCTTCTATTGCTGAGTTATCTGTTCATGCTGTTCATGTGTTTCAACAACTTTATAGTTCATCAGAGCACTGAGAATTTTTTTTCTCGTCCCTGATTTTGAGTGTTCATTAAATACAAAAGAGTATTTTTTTCTGTGGTGGAAAGAGATTTAAATGTAAAGCCAGAAATATAAAAAGATACCTTGGTATATTTATGCATGTAGTCTTGGTGCTCAGAAACATCAGATCAAACAAAAAAAAACCTGAAAAATAAAACAAAACAAATGAACAAACAAAAAAACTACACAAAACAACAACAAAATCCGAACAAACAAACAGAAAGACAAAAAAGGAAGAACTGAAGACACAAGAAAACAAATTGTTGTTTTGGTTGTTTTCAAACAACATGTATACCCAGAATCTTGGTAGTAGTTATTTATCTGTAAAAAAGATTATTTAATGCATCTCTTTAAAAAGCTTTCTCTTGGTTTCCTAAAACTAACATCATTGAAGGATATAGATGAGTGTAAACCACTATAAGTAGTTTAAAATGTTTCATTGTCCCTCTGTATTTCATAAATCTAAAGGGAAAAGTGCAATATTTGCATTGGTGGACTCCCATTTTATAAATTTATATTGAAAACAAACAAAATAGAAGAAAGAATCAGAATGTTATTTTTTTTAATTGTGGCATTCAGGAAAAAAGGGACATAACAGGGGCATTTATATGAGAAACAGAAAAGTAATAGTAGTCAGGATTTTAAATGGATTAGGAAAAATACAGTGTTTGGCATTAAATATTTCTTCTCAACAGTGGCAAATGTAACTTTCAAGACTCTATGGAATTTATTCTTTATTACAAAAGTCTGTGTTTGAATTAGAAAAACAGAAGATATTCAGAAAATGTGTGCACACTTTAAAAATCAGAGGAATTTTAGTTTATGAACATATTTACATTTTTTCTTCCTGGGTGAAATGTAAATGTGATCATTGAGAACTCATTAGGTTCTCCCTGGACATTAGAAGATATTAGTTGAATTCCATGTATTTTTGACTTGCTTCATGAGTTAAAAAAAACAAAAAAGAAAACATAAATTTCTTCAGAAAAACAACCATGTGGAAAACAAACATAATTATTCATAGGAGTTAAAAAGCAGTGTCATTTTATGACATACAGTTTGAATATTAACAATATTTGTATCCCTTTCTTCTAGTCTGGGTTACTGAAGGTCAATTTTCCATAAATCTGTGTTTCAATGGCATTTGATTTGTAAGTGCATACACAAAGCCACATAAAAACCTGTTGTTAATGACAGAGATGTGTAATTCTATCACTATTATCTCACTCTGTCATGAAAGAATATACATCAAATTCATCACAGTGCTGAATTGCTGGAAATGCTGAATTCCTCTGGAAAATTCACTTGAATGGACATGAATACTGGATCTTACACTCTCCATAACAAGTACTGTTCTTGAGGCCCATTAAATTATTTTTCTTTCAGTCTATAGTGTGTCATTAGTAGCAGTAGATAGAAAAAGTATTAGGACCACACAGGTAACCACTGGATGATCCTAGAGAGACAAATCAAGAAATGGTTTGGGTTCAAAAGGACCAAGAAATAGTTTGGGTTCAAAAGGATCTTCCAAGACAATCCAGTCCAACCCTGATGCCTTGGGAAGCGACATCTGTTAAATCAGGTTGCTCAAAGCTTGATCCAACCTGACCTTGAACACTTCTGATGATGAGGCATCCACAACTTCCCTAGGCAACCTGTTCCAGTGTCTCCCCACCCTCATAATAAAAAATTTATTTTGCCCCCTGTCCTGCCACTGTAGTGGCAATGTTCCTCCATCTTTCTTGTAAGCATCCTTCATATGTTGCAAGGCCCCAATAAGGTCTCCTAGAAGTATTTTCTTCTTCAGGTTAAACAGTCCCAGTTCAGATTTTCTGACCATTTTTGTGGCCCTCCTCTGTATCTACCTTAACAGGTCCTTGGCTTTCCTGTGCTGAGACCCCAGAGCTGGATGCATCACTCCAGGTGGGGTCCTACAAGACCAGACTACAGGGACAGGGTCACCTCCATCAGCCTGCTGGCCACACTGCTTTTGATGCAGCCCAGGATGCGGTTACCTTTCTGGGCTGCAAGTGCACATTGCTGTCTCTTGTCTGGTATTTTCATCCACCATTATCCCCATGCCATCTCATTCATCCTGAATCTGTAAAATACTGGAGTTTCTTCCAGTGCTGATACAGGACCTTGCACTTGACTTTGTTGATCTTCTTGAGGCTCCCACTGGTCCACTTTTAAAGTCCTTCTGCATGGCATCCTTTCCCTCTAGTACATCAAGTGCAATACTCATCTTTGTGATGTCCACACATTTCCTGATGGTGCACTTAATCCCACTATCTATGTCCTTAATACAGGTATTAAACAGTATTGGTCCCAGTATGAACCTTTAAGGGACACCACTGGTTATTGCTTTCCACTTGGATACTTAGCTGTTGACTGCAACTTTTGAGTACATGGCCATTCAGCCAGTTCCTTATCCATCCAACTGTCCATCCATAAAACTCATATTTCTTCAATTTGTTGTCAAGAATGTTATGAGGGATCTTATCAAATTTCTTAAAAACACCCAGGTAGATAACATACAGGCAATAACATAGATTGCTCTTTGCTTGCTACTAATGGAGTCACATTATTGTACATGGCCTCATTACTGTAGATTAGCCAGATGTATTTTGCCCTTGGTGAAGCAATGATGCAGTCTCTAGTCACATTTCTGTCTTACATCTGCTTCAGTATAACTTCCATTAGGATCTGTTCTATGATCTTACTGGGCATGGAGGGGAAGCTGACTGGTCAGTACCTCCCAAGGTCCTCCTAAGTTTCCTTTTTAAAACAGATGTGATATCCCCTTAGTCACTGGGGCCTTCCTCTGATTCTCTGGCTTTTCAAATATGGTGGAAATTGGCTTATTGTCTGCATCTTTTATTTCCCTCAAGACTTTTTATTGGGTTCCATGGACTTCTGTATGCTCAGGTTCCTCAGGTGATCTGAAAACTGATCTGCTACAACGGTGGAGACTTAATTCCCCCAACCTCTGCCTGAAAATTTGGGGATTAGACAGATGTAGGGAGAGACATTACCAGTGAAAATTGAGGAGCAAAAAAAATATTTCAATACCTCAAACTAAAGGCATTCTCCATGGCATTTTTCAATAGTTCTCTTGTCTTATTTAGTGTGGGAAGTACATCTTCCTTTTGTGAGCAACATATCTGTAAAGGCCCTTCTAGTCAGTCTTCATATTTCCTGCCAAATTCAGCTCCAGCTGTGCCTTAGCTTTTCTGATCCCATCTCTACAAATCTAGACAGCATCTTTATCTTTTTCCTTGGATATGTGTCCCTGGTTCCACTTCCCCAAAGTATGACTATAACTGAGAAATGAAAAATTCTAGTCTAAAGTAAATGAAAATACAGACACCTGAGTCATAAAAAACCCTTTTTTTTAAATGCAGATGTAACATCATGACATTCAGGGTTATAAAACATTTTAGCTGAATCATAGAGAAAAATATTTTCATCTCTATCTTTTCTCCTTGCATATGGCTTATATAGGTCTTTAGATTGTGCACTGAACAATATTTATCTGTAACTCCAAAATACTCCCTGCCTTAGAGGATTGCAAAGATGCTCTGGGAATAATTTCCTCATCTCTCTCTTTCTCTCTTAAGTAGCACCATGACAAAATGCTCTGCTCAAAATAGCAGACAGACGAGCCCAAGACTTTCCAACTTTTTAATTATCTCTCCTTTTCCTTTGAGTTCTAGAATTTCCTCTAATTTCTAGATCCCCAAGAATGCATGCAGCAATAATATGAGTTGTTGTTATTTAGAAGGCCATATTTTCCATTTAAGAATAAAAAATGCATTTATCAAAATGCATTCCTTGGATAGGATACTTTTGGGACAATAAAATAAAAATATTCACATTTTCCTCTACTTATTGTAATGGGCACAGTTTGAGGGGTGCTGTGGTGCTGAGTTTAATTATTTGTGTACTTGAAGGCTCGTGAGGCTCCTGCCTGTGCCCAGCTAGGCAGTTTCTGTTTTTACTCATACCTCACCACAGTGATGACTGAAGATGCTACTGGAGCTAGAGGAAGCTGCTAAAATGTCCCAGTGTGAGGCAGTGCTCCTGTATACTGAAAAATTCAATACTATAAAACACAGAAGTACTAAATCCCATGGTGGTCCCCACCCCTCACTACACAATGCTTTGAGCATTGTGTAATTTTTTTATTATACATATAGGATTTTCAAAAACTGAGTTGAATTTTCAAAATTCCAAAGCTATTTGGAGAGTTATTTAACAAAAATAATAGAAACTAATGAGAGTGGGAGGGAAAATAGATATCCTAATTAAAAGTATGTTATGGTGTTACAAAAAATGGAATGGTTTGAATGACCTGACTCACTCAATCTGGATACTGCTCAATTCCTCTTTATTATCTACATTCTTAGTCTTTGTGGATATGCTTTTAGAAGTAGCAATATCTTTCCAACACAGCTATAAGCACTCTTTTAGTGCCTTTCTCTAGATTATGTTGGCAGGAAAAATACAAAAGAGATATTTATATTTAGTGTTGTTTTACAGAGACATGACCTGAATCATCTGTCTCATGGTGAGATTTCAATTTTCTGAATCTCTGTTTAGATTGTATAACAGGAGAAAGTAAACCTGACAACTCACCCTCTCTAAAAAAAAATCTAAAACCAAAATGAAACCTCAAAGCAATAAACTCAAAATCCTATAATATTTCTTTATGCAGTTAAATTCAATCACAGTGTTACACATTTTCAAGAAAAAAGCTTAAGCAATCTTCAAAAAAGTTTCTATATTCAAAGAGGAATGTTCTTGTGTGACAAAACTAGAGATGATTTCTAGAAATATGAATCAGGCATTTGGAAGCCAGAATCTTACTACAGAAAAACAAGAAATGCAAAAGCTGAGATGAATTCTAGAAATATGAATGAGATATTTTGGAAGGCAGAGCTAACTGAAACATCTACTGCAGTAAAATGAGACACACTAAGGGTTCAGAATTGGAAAATTGACTTAGCATTTCTGAGACCCCTTGCAATTTAACATCTTCTTCCCCTTAGAATTCTAAATCATGCAGACAAGAATAGACTATCTCTCATCTATCTGCCTTTTTGGCAATAAGCATCCATTTTAAGTACTCTGAAAAGGCTGGACTTCCTTTTAGCTGAAATTATATCCACATGCAATTATAATCTCTAGAAGTAATCATATTAGACAGTGCAATATAAATCAAGTTTACAAGGAAGCTCCATACATCTTCAAGTTAGTGAGAACCTTAGCTTGTTCTATTTCATTGAGCAGCTGTCATGCAAGTTACAGCACTGACAAAATATACATTGTAAATCAACTGCTTAGGATTTGTCTGACTGTTATAGGTCCCTTCCAACAGAGCTACATTGAGTTCTATTCTATTCTATTCTATCCTGTTCAGCAGTAACCAAATAAAGCAAGCAGCATGTGACCCCACAGATTCTTGTGTACACAGCTCTACAAGATGTGGAACTTTATCTTCAATAGTGTAATTGCTGCACAGAATTACTCTGTATTTTAAATTTTGATATACAGATATCTGTTCCCTTTGTGCCTCTGAACAGACCTTCTCTACCTTCAGTGTGTGTTATTCCACTAGTACAGGAAACTTAAGGTGATCTGGTAGAAAAAGCCAGAGGTAATAAAACATGGGAATGACCCAGGACCTGGAGTGTGCTAAGTAAATCAATGTCATGCTTACATGGAAAGGAGGTTTATTTGGACTCATTAAGCTTTCTGTGACTGTTTCTGTTGTTGAAGCCAATATAAACATTGCCTCACTCATATCTCTAAACTTTATGCAGATTTCCTGGCCAGTTCGGTCCCTCATGTTTCTTCTCAGTTGGCTAACAATTTGTTAGCTAATGTCAGTTTTCATAGCTGATTTTCTAGTTCAGTGTCATTCCTGAATTCCCAGAATGACACTTGTTAATCTCACTGCTATTGACATATTTTTGTAGACATTGCAAAGATGATCTTTATTTTATTTTTGTATTTGGTAAAACTTACATTTTTCTTGTATTTTAATCATATTATTATAGTCACAGAAATTGTATTTGTGCAAATGCAGCTCATAAGCTCTAGCCATATACCATTTGATTTAGACTCAGGCATTTCAAATGTCAGAAGCAACAAATACTTAAGTTACAGTGTCATCAGAAGCTATTTGTAGACTCATAGAACTTCTAACATTAGTTATATTGTTTGTTGAAATGTAATTGTTAAAAGTGGAATTTAGCAAGAAACTTTTGACAAAGAATTCCTTTTACCTAAATGCAATAAAATCCACTTTTTCCATGCTTGATGGAATGACCCAGTTGACTAAGACAGTAGAACATGGTCCTATAAAATAATTTTTATCATAGCCTATAAAGTAAAACAGAGCAAAAAGCTACAAGACAGTGTAAAAGGACCCTTTGGGCCTGATCTGTGAGCCAGTTACTAACCCAATGAATGATGTGTTTACCCAGCTGTCTGCTGGACATGTTATCCAGAAAGATGCTGTGAGTGACATGCTTTTAATACTATTACAAAGATTCTGGCTGACTAAAAGAAATACCTGTTAAATCTTTCATTTTGTAGGAGACAATATTTTTACAGAAATTAGAAGGAAAAAAGGGAAAAGAGAAAAGTGTAACTTAATCTAAGCACCCCTTGGAAACGAACCTGTTAACATAATCAGATTGGCAATAGGGTGTGAGGTAAATGTCATCATGTTGCTCAGAAGGAGACAGAGGAGCATCTTGCAGTGGTTAAAAGAGTTAAAAGATGCATGATTGCACCAGCTCTTGGAAGGATAGCACAAAACAAACCCATTTTTTTCTTGAATTATTTTATTCCTCCCATGTAATTCCTTGCATTTAGAGCCTGGCAGACACTGAAGGATCAAAATACCATTACTGCTTTACAATACCTATTCACAGAGTATATGAATATACAGTATAGAGAGCTAAAAACATGCTTCCAGTGTGGTTTTGGAGTTTCCATTTTAGAACAGATTGATTTTTTTTTTTTTGCTTTAATATCTCCAAAAGCCTCTGTAAAATATCTGAGACTATTGAATGAATAAAGCTTTCTGGTGATGGATGTTAAGTGCATTCTTCAATAGCTATCTGCAGGTAAAGGTTAGCAGCTGAGAAAGGCTATCCATTTTCATCTTTTCACTTCTAATTGAAAATTATGGTTTCCATTTAGGAAACCAAAATAATGTGTCCTTTTGGCTTTCATTAGTGTCAAGTCTCCTGTGATAGCACTTGTTCATTGAAGGCTCACGTTGATTAGGAGAAAGCATAACAGTATTGGATGCAATAAAATTACTGTTGAAAAAGTGAGAAGGACAAAATGATTTAAAAATTTTCCATTTTTCTGCTCCCCATTTTCACACTATCTGTGGATTGTATTATGTATGTTTCCTAAAACTAAGTACCCCCACTTTGAGATCTGGGAAAAGGTAAAATAAATAAATAAATACTTCTACTTCAGAAGAATTTAAGAGACAAGAATAAAACCAGAAGGTACCTAAGTTTTGTCACTCATACAATCTTAATTTGCATAAAGTCAGATCTTAGATATGTAAAGAAACAAAACCAATTTCTGAAAGTATAATGAATAAGTTTGTGTTTTCATTTCTGCTAAAAATGTTAAATCAATGTTTAACATTTATTCAGGTGTCTGACTCTTTTTGAAACAATTTAAGTATGATTTTTCACATTTCACTTTTGTTCCATGTAAAACAAGTTGTCTGATTGTAAATATTTGTGCTCCTTGAAAATATTTCCACATTTCATTAGCGAGTAGGTACCTAACTGCATTATGGCTCAGTTATAATCTCATCTGTAATGATTAGATGTGTTTCTATCAGAAGATATTTCGGTCAAATAAGAAGGTAACAAATAATACATTGATTTACAGAGATTGTCTGGCCCACAACCAAGTACCACATTGAGACCAATTAATCATGAGAAAAATTTCATGCCTTTATACTTTTAGTGGGACTGCATTAGTTCCCAGCAAGACATAATCAGTGAAAATTTTCTTCTGTTGAGAATCTTTCATGGAGAAATACTGCTATTAAAACTTTATGTTTTTGATACAGATGACTTAGCTACTGTAAACTTCTAGTAGATTTGACTGTAAAGCTCCTTAACTTCTGTATAGCTTTTCTTTTATCAGAAAATATTGAGAGAATACCTGTTTCTTGGACAGAGGGGAAACAAACCAAACCAGCAACCAAAAAAATCCCACACTTAGTGTGTCATTTTTATGTTACTGTAGGAAGTACAAGGAGTCAAACACACATTCTGCCCTAGATTGTTAATTGTTTTTAATCAAGGACTTGGATTAGTCCTTGATAAAAATACAAGGAATTCAATTCTGAATATCCTTGAATAAAGGGTGTCTTACAGATGTTGTACTCCCAAAATAGAAGACAGAAAAAGCTATGAGTCATAAGATCTTAATTTCATCTCTACTTATCCCTTGCTCTCGGGAGAAATTGCATTGCTTCAATTGATGACTTTTCAAAGAAGCAAAAGATTTCTCTTTTCTGCTAATGTGGATTACAGAGTGATAAAAAAATTTTGTCTTTTTCATAGCAATAGAGTGACAGGAGAATAATTGCTTTTTTCTATACAACCACAACCAGGAGCTCTTTGGCACTTTGTATCTGCTTATATATATGCACATGTTCTCTACAATGCTAGACTCAAGATAGTTTCTTTCTGAAATGGTCTTGTCTTCATTTTCAAATGCTGTAAATCTGTTTTTAAAGAAAGAATATTTCAATCACTTACCCTGGTGCATGGAAGTTTCTGCTGGTTTTCAGAATGTCAGAATTTAAATTATTTGGTTATTTTGTGGGGAAAGAAATAGGAAGCCTTGGTGAAAAAACTTTCTCTTGTGTATTTGAGCCTTAACACCAGCTTTGATGCTGTCCTCTGGATGGATTCAAGGATCTTCACATGCCTCTTAAATCACAGGGCCCAGAAACGTGCTCGAGGTGGGGCTGAATGAGGTGACATAAGTGTCAGGTTTGAGCAGCTGGTGATGCACTCCAGGATGGGGTTTGTCCTCTTGGCTGCCTGGGCCCCTTGCTGATTCCTGCTTAGCCTGCTACTGACCAGCACCCCTGATCCCTTTCTGCAGGACTGGTCTGCAGCTGCTCCTCTCCCAGTACATACCTGTGGTTTTTCCTGTGATTTTAGTCAAGGCTCAATTGAAATGCAAGTTAATTTTACTGAGACTTTTATAGTGCCTACTGAAGCCAGCTAGTCATGCCTGTGGCTGATAAGAGAGGATAAAATCCAGCTAGACTTCTACTTTTCAATGAGTATCACTACGTTTTCAATACATTGTATCTCTTAGGCACTTTAAAAATCAAAAACCAAAGTTATTTAATAATTAACTTCACAAGCAATGGTTTTTATTAAAAATACTTTGCCCCCTTTATGACCTTCATAGCGGATATGTACAGGGATAGCACTTACAAGAAAAGATTCCAGAGATTTACTTCAAATATAGTCTTATGAAAGAGAAACTTTATGGGGAAAAGGCCATTGTGCATACCTGCTAAAATAATGCAGACCTTGAACTACTATTTCATCTTCATAACTGCATGCAATATATTCAATAACCTGTGGGACAAATTTTTCTGACATTCATGATGAAATCCTCCTGCTGTTTAAATCAGTAGGACTTTTACCTTTCAATTTAAGGTATCCAGTTTTCACCTTCAGATTGTCTCCTTAAAATGCAATATCTTCTCTTATTGCAAAGAAGGTCTTCCTTTTATTTTAATAACTTGAATCTGGAATAATTTGCAAAGCTCATAAGAGGAAGCAAATCACTCCAACAAAGAAGTATCTCAGTCTGGTAATCAGTTAGCAATATAGCTGAATCATCAGGGACAAATTGCTTGCATCTTGGTATCTGCCAAAAGATGGTACCTAAAAGAAGAATATATTAAAATTCTCATCTGGAAACACCTTCTATGTCATCTCAGTGAAGAGAAATTTCATTTAGAAACATAAAAAGATGAGTCACCACAGAAGTTCTAAATTGCTGACCTTTTACCCTTTCCACATTTTAATTTTTTCTCCAAAGGTAGTACTCAGAATGTATGACTTTGATATAGCTCACCCAAGAGAAATGAAACTGATGTCTTAGTGAAATAATATATAGAGAGATACTACTTTAGAAATTCTAAGGAATCACCTATGCAATTTTCTATTTATAAGAAGAAGTAAATAAAATACAGGGTCAGCAAAATCCTATAATAGATTCATAGGATGGCCAGGGTTGGAAGACACCTTAAAGGTCATTTAATTCCAACCCCTGTGCCACAGGCGGGGACACCTTCCACTAGACCAGGTTTCTCAGAGCCCCATCCAACCTGGCCATGAACACTGCCAGAGAAGGGGCATTCACGGCTTCTCCAGGCAACATGTTCCAATCCTTCACCACCCTCAGCAAAGAATTTTTTTCTAATATGTAATCTAAACCTATTCCCAGTTTGAAACCATTCCCACCTATCCTGTCACTTCGCGGTCTTGTAACAGACCGTCTATATCTTTCTTATGGGACACAATCAGGTCACTCCAAAGCCTTCCCTTTCCCAGGATGAATAATCCCAATCCTCCTGATAGGAGAGGTGCTCCATTCCTCAATCAATTTAGCAGCCCTCCTCTGGATTCACTCCAGAAGGTCAATGTCCTCCTGTGTTGGGGATTCCAAGGGGAGTCTCACCAGAGACCAGAGTACAGGGACAAAACCACCTCCCTCAGCTTGCTGATCATGCTTCTTTTCATGCAGCCCAGGATACCACTGGCTCTCTGAAAGGCAAGCACACATTTTAGATCCATGTCCAGTCTCTCATCCACCAGCACACCCACCTTGGCAGGGCTGAGAAAATAAGAACTAGTGATGTTGTCAAATATAGTTTGGCATATTTACAATTTAATAAATTTTACGTAGGAAAGAACTGAGCATCTTCCCTTTTCTAGTAAAATGAAACATGCTTGCTGTTGCTTATAAGAAAAGCAAAACTGCATAAAAATTCTCACCAGGGTCTTTAGCTGGTCTCACTGATCACTACCACATGTCATTGGTTAAAGTGTACTGAAGAGTACAATAACAAAAGTTAGAGTCAGCATGTGTCTGAGCAAATTGTGATTTTCTGACTTGCCTTGTTTTCAATTTGTAAGGATGCCTGCAGGATGATCTTGAACTGTACCAGTATTCAAAAAAACTACATCCAATTCAGTATGCTGTAAGTTTATATTCTAAATAACTGTTTTCCATTTTCCCTGGTTTATTTTTCTTGATACTTCCCTGAAATAGAATAATCAATCAAAATCACTTATGACATCTGCGGCAAGTCTGACTGGCAGATGTTAAACAAATTTGGTTACGTTGCCTGTAAGCAACTATCTGTACTTTAGCAAATGAAACATTTTACAGAATTTACAAAACATTCCAAAACATTGGTTTAAGGCAGTTTGTCCATGCAACTTGAATCCTGAACACCTAGACTCTAAAAGTGTGGAAAGTTGAGCAGTTCTCTCATGCTTAGGCATTCAAGAAAATAGTCTGGAATATTGATAAAATATATGGGAGACATACTGAAAGTGCTGTCAGAACTTCAGCTTTGAAAAAAATCAAGGAAGTAGTGCTTACAGACAAAAATTACTTGTTTAGTCTTGAATACATTGTGAGCTACAGTCTAAGGGGAGACAGAGAATTTTGAACATTAGACACCCCAAAAGTTATCGCATATTTGCTTCTATTGTTTTGTAGTGGTTGTGAGATGGAATATTATTAAATGCCTTCAAGTAGAATTTACTCAACAAGACAAAAAAGTGTTTAAAGAGGTTTATTTGAGCAAAACTGTGAACTTTGTTTATCACTCGGGGATTAGGAATCAGACTACATCATCTTGGATAAAGCTATTCATTTACTGAGCTTCCTCACACAGAAATGTCTATACTCGTGTTGAAAATGAGCAGAAGTAGTGAAGTAGCAAGAGGCAATAACTTCACAGACATTCAGAATATCAGTGGTGAATTCAAGAATACAAGTGTCATTCTGTAATAGGTAATGACTATTCGAAAACAGCTGCTATAGAAACGTACTACATGATCAACACAAAAGGTATGCACAGAGTTAATTCCCTTAAAAAAAAAGGATTTCAGTATGTTGTCATGGTTTCATCAAGCCCCACTCAGCCACTCACTCACTCCTGTACCTGTAAGATCAGGGTGAAAACAGGAAAGAGAAAAGCCAGAAAACTCATGGGTTGAAACAAAGACATTCTGGTAGTGAAAGCAAAGGCCACACACACAAACAAAGCAAAACAAAGAATTAATTTGGTGTTTTCTATGGGCAGGTAGATATTCATCCATCTCCAGGACAGCAGGGAGCCATCACATGTTACAGTTATTTGGGATTGATTTCAAATGTCCCTCTCCCTCCTTCTTCCCCCTTCTTCCCTCCACTTTATATGCTGAGCATGATGTCATATGGTCTAGAATATTCCTTTTTTCACTTGGGGTCATCTGACCCATCTGGGTCTCCTCCCAGTCTCCCTTGCACCCCCAGCTTCCTCCCCAGTGTGGCAGTAGAAAAAGCAGAAAAGGCCTTGGCTCTGTGTAACTGTCACTCAGCAATAACAAAAATATCTCTATTAACCTTTGTTCAGCACAAATCCAAAACACAGCCCCATATCAGCCATTATGAAGAAAATTAACTCTATCCCAGTCAAAATGAACACTTATTTTTATTTTGGTTTTAATTAAAGTATCCACAGGTGATGTTTTTTACTGTATGGGATTATTTAATTCAACAGGAAATTAGTTTAAGAAGTTTCCAATTTCGGCCAAGCAAAGAAAACATACTCTTAGTACAAATGGAAATATTTTAATCTTTCTCTAACTTTCTCCCATCTTGTTCAGTTACTAAACAGAAAACTGAGTATTTGCTTGAACCTACACAGTTTATTTTTCAAATTGTTATGTATAAAATGGATGCTCATCTGAAACTGAATTTTTTTTTAGAGAATTAGTAAGAAATAGATACATGTTGCCCCTTTTAAATAATAAGCATTTATTACTTTAAACAATCATACATGTTTTTAATTAAGAAAATACAAGTTTTGGAAAAATTGCAGGTGTGAGCTATGCCACTTCTCAATTAACATCCTCTGATATATATAAAAAACAAATCACTTTAGGAAAATATGGACTAGTTAAAAAAACAAACCAAAGTTTTTTATATCTCTAGTGATCCTAAATTGTAAATCCTAAATTTTTATCCTTCAGAATAAGATAATATTGCTAAGCAGAATGTATGGTTTGCAGATACAGTGATTATTAAAATACTGGCCTTTAAAATAATGTGATCCTAATAGCCAAGATAACAGAGAAGAAGGGAAGAACTATTGACTAGAATGTTAATTTCTTCCTATGCTACTTTTGCACTTTTTTTTCTATATTTTACACAGTTCCCTAATTTCTTATACAGTAGGAATAAGGTCAAACATTTCTAAGAGCAGCTGTTACAAGAAATTTCTTCTTGCATGGACGTTCCCCTTGGGCACTGACTCTTTTCTGTCCTGTAAAATAGGAGATTTCCTCATTAAAGTACCACTTTATATTGAAGCATCTAAGACTAGTGCAAAGATTTTTTTTTTATCCTGCAAGACCTAGAAACTACTGAATGCCAACAAGTATTCCCTATTTGGAATCATACAAACTTATTTAAGGAACATATTTAGCACTATTCACTGTTTAGCTCAGGGGGAGAAAATACCCCACAAAATTGTTGCTCCATCCTGAACTGTAGGAGTGAGTTCTTATGTAAAGCCATAACTCAATTCTTTCAACAACAGTGGTTTCAAATAGTAATTGCTCTGTTTTTCCATGGTCTTCTTATTGTTGTTATATTCAGCTTTAATTAGAAGCTATAGCTCAGTTGTGACTTTATCTGGAAATTTCAAATCATATGAAGTGTTTACTGACTTTGAAACCCCTGCAAAATCTTTGACCTCTGAATTTTTCCTTCTCCCATTTCCATTTTAATGATCGATTAGAGATAGGGAACTGGAAGAACTTGCCTTGAACTGTGCAATGAGTAAATCAGAGGTAAAGTTCCTTCTTTTAACCCATTCTAGCAAACATTCAACTCTGGACTGAGAGAAAGCATTTCACACATCTGACTGAAAGCAGTTTCTGCAGATCATAGTTGTAGACTCCAGCAAACTCATCCATTTTAGTTATGGCTGCATTAGAACTGGCATATGCAAGAGGACAGGAATGGTGTTTAGCAGCCTGAAGTTTAGAAATAACACAAAAGGAGTAGATCAGAGTCCCATTCTTAGATGCTTCCGATGTAATAAATACAAATTTCTAAAAATAAACATGATAGCATCAGAAACTCTGCAACCCATGTTCTGTGGTCATCAGATTCTTTGATCATATTCTTCTCATATCACTTTTTCTGAACGATACTGCTGTAACTTTGTCATATTTCTTATAATTTCTTCTTGTGGTGCCATATCCCTGAAAAGGTGCTTAGTCACATGCAATCAAAAGATCATGAATGTAAAGCTTGTAAAAAATGAAAAGACTCCCTTGAAACAGTTTGATTTCTTTTTTTCCTGTGGACCTGACTATGCCTTATTTTATTTCACTGCATATATTTATTCTGTGTAGCGTTTTCAAATAATACTCAGACCATGTTAAATAGTGGCTCTACCCATTACAGCGCAAAACAGAAAAGAAAATTTTAAAAGTCCAATATTTTCATTCATTATCACCTCTTGGTTTATTCTGTCTCCTATGCCACGTAAAGCAGTAATCTTTGACCCATTGATGCAGGGACATGAAATGTCACATTTCTTGAAGATGATTGCTTTCATGTATTCCTCCTATTTATACCATGTGTCTTTGGTAACCCAGGAATCACATTCAAATCCTCTTAGTCAGAACTGAGTGTTTTGTATGTATGAGCATCAGACGTGCCTTGCATACTGCCTAAGGATGAAAGGGCTGAAGGTTACCTTTGACACAGTTTCAAGGTCTGATTGCACATTGTGCCATAATCGTTTTCTGGAGCTCACTGTGTATTTTGCACCTGGACTGGCTGGACAGTTATGTTCAAAGGGATGATTGGCTTCTAAAAATAGGAGAATTACAAATAAAATAGGAAAGAGCAAAATTGAATGCCAGGAGAAGATAAAGTACTAAGATGCCAGGTAAAGAAAAGGCAGACACAACCAAGTCTGAACTAAATAACCATGTGGAGTTGAGGCCAAATTAGGTGATAAGGCTTAAGATGAAAGGAACTCCAATTGTTAGACTAGTTATTAAGTATTTAATTATTTCTAATCTATTTTTGAATAGCATACCCTTTAAATTACTACGCAAATTGTCTCCTATTGTTGGGGTTTTTTTTATTGTTTTGGTTTTTAATTGGTTAATTATTTAAAGCTTCTGTGCTTTTATATGACAGAGACTGANTTTATATGACAGAGCCTGAGCAACAAGAATATCTGAATGAAAGATGTAAGTGTACACTGAAGGGAAGGCTTACAATCTATGACAGAGGTATTGTGCATGTGGCTATCACTAAGCTGATGTACAACTTGCCCAGTAAAAGACAAGCTCATGTGTTTAGAAAATAGTCTGGTCTGGAAAACATGGTTTGTGCCAAGAACAAAGAACCCATTAAAAAAAATAAATAGTATTTACTTTCAAAACAGCTTTCCAAAAGGAAAGAATAAATAAATAGCAGCACATTATACATGCATACATTTTCTTCTTTATTAACTTATCTAAAATCATGCCTGTACTAGTGTTTAGTTATATTTGAGACATTTCCTTATTTTACACAGCCTAATCATATAATTATAAATGGTACTTATCTTTTTCTTTAAATCATCTCTTTTGAAATCCCCTGAACATTTTTCAGATAAGAATATTCAAATTTAATTCATGATAGTGTAAATCTAGGTTTTGTGTAAGCAAGTTCTAGGATTTGCATGAATGTGGAAAATGGAATTTTTATGTATACTTCTCAGCAGTATTATTTTTTCTTAAGTGATTCTAATCCTTATCTATCCAATTTTTTTGGCTCAAATTTTGCATCTTTACTTCTTGGCCTACCTTCTCTACACAGATAGGTATGTAAATTTTAACAAATACCACAATCATAATTGTGGAATAGACTGAAATAACATACATTTATTTCCTCATAGAATAGAAAATCTGGTCAAAGACCTTCAAAAACAATAGAAGGAAAACAATTGCATGTTTCTAAAGAGCGGTGTCTGATGCAGGGAGAATCACTCCCTTCCTCACTGGTAATAACAAGTAGACTTATTGATGAAAACCAGTTCTATACACTGCGTGATGTATAAAAGATCAGTGCATTAACATATTTTAATCATTTTAAAATGCATTCTAAGCACATTCTGAATAGTTCTGCATTTTTTTTGCCATAAACTACATTTTCTTCTGAATTTTTGGTGGTTTTTGTTTTTTCCCCATGTAAATGTTAGCACAAAGTTGAATGATCAAACTCTGCACATCAAGTTTTTGGTGAAGAAGTAGGGATTTCAGTGGTTCCTTTAGAAGACAGAAATTTTTTTATGGTCATGGAACAGACAAACAAAAACTATGGCAGCTGTGTTTATACCAAGCCTTGACTACGCAAAGTAGTGGTTGCTAAACTTGAATAAGGACTTTATACATGCTTGTTTGTTCATTAATGCCTTTCTGATCAAATTGAAGAGAATTTCATTTAAATACATTGAAGAAATGCCCTTTTCAAAATCCATATATATTTAATTTATGTGTCGAATTGATACATTAGATTCTTGTCTAATGTTTATTGATCCTTACTTACTGAGTGCAGATTATATCCTAAAATCTAATCTGAGCCTTCAAACAGAACAGAAAACACTACACTAAATAGTTGCCACTGAGAACACTGCTATATAAGCAAAAAGAGAAAAGTTGGTTGTTTGAGTCTTCTTCAGTGCTATGAATACTGACTGTGGCTGTTAGAATGCTATTGCTTAAAAAGAAGTAATGTGACATGTTTCTTATAATTTTCCTTCATGTAGAAGAAAATATAATTTATAATAAAAATAAAATTTATTTATTTTATATTAGAAAATATAATGTATCCCTTTCCCTTGCCCTGAAGTATGTAGCCTGTTGTGTATCCAAGATGCTTTATTCACATGNAAACTATGTTCCTTACAGAAATACTTAAATTTAGCTAATTCACTTAAAAAGAAATCAAGCGCCTTTCTTTTAAAAATATCTTTAAAAGAAAACTGAATATTTTATTTCTTTGGGGTTATTTTTGTTCTTTTGTTTGGGTTTTTTAGTGGGTTTGTTTTGTTGTTTTGTTGTTTTGTTGTTTTGTTGTTTTGTTTTTTTTGTAATAGCTAAGAGTTGTTCAAGTAGGGGAGAAGGATTATGGGATATAAAACTGCAGTGAAAGATAATGAGAACATTTATATAGGCTTGTATATTTCTCTTGCAGCTATGCTGGGCACAAACCACAAAAGAATGGAGACAACAGAGAATATACTGAGATAATTGCAGAAAAATTAGTAACTGGAAGCAAAAGCCCTTCCCAAAAAATAATGACTTGGTCTAAAATACACTAAACTTCTTAGATGGTATTATTTTAGTGTATTTCTTTTAAATAATAAAAAAATGTCAACAGCTCTATAACAAGTTAATAAAAAGGAAAAGAACAGTGCCACACAGAAGCTGGAACTGACTGTTGGGCTTGGCAGGGCCCTAGAAATGCTTGGTTTTGTAGACACAAAAATATAGATAAGAAAAATTGTTCTCTTTTTCTATCCAAGGCTGTTTCATAGTCAGCTGTGTCAGAGAAAGTATAGTCTACACATAAAGATATAAAACTTTTCTTTTCAAAATGATTGGCTCAATAACCAAATAAATTAATTAGACACTTGATTCTATAAGGTGCTGAGCAGTTGGCTCTGATTCAGCAAAATATCTCCTGTCTACTTCAGTCTGATTAAGACCTCTGTCCATTAAAAATGTGCTGGGAATTCATTATTAAAAAAAAAAGGAAAAAAAACCCCAAACCTAAACAACCTCTAAACCCACAGATGCAACTATAGATTAATTTATCCAGAGAACCATTTTAGTGTTTTATAAAGATTTAATTTTAAATCCACAAGGGCTTGCTGAAAATTTGAGTTGAAATAACTTTTCAATTCACTTTTTTTTTATGTAAGAAGGAAGATATTTTTTGTCCTTGCATGCTCCCTTTTTTTAGCTGTCGTTATCAGAAATGGGCCTGCTCTTATCTAATATTTTTGAAAGATCACTGTATTAAAAAGTTATACAGCACCTATGTATTATCGTTCTTTTATTGAAACATGTAAACATGAAACACAAAATCTTTAATGATGTATTCTTTGATTCTCTGATTTAGAATATTTGTCTGGTTCAAGTCTATCTAGACTCATGATAGGAAAGGGTCAAAAAGGAAGGACTAAATCTCTAAAGGTCAAGTAGCACTAAATAGAATAATATTTTTATATTTCCAATGCGTGGGAACATGAGAGATTATAGGACAAACAGAAGCTGAAAAATATACTGAGTCAGGAAAACACTGAATAATAACTAACCAGCTCCACTCCGAGCAAGCTTAAACTCGCAGCAGGTGCTTTTCCTACTGCAAACAAGACAGGCTGTGAGAAAGAACAGAAGGAAAGAATCACCACAAAACCTAAGACTAATTGGAGGTTGAGGGGACGGGTGGAATGTCACCTCTTTACCTATGTGCTGCTCTGAGATATAATACAGGCAGGTTTTGGATAAAGATCTGAGAACCTAAATCTCTTGGGAGACCTGAGAAGCCAGACGATGTCAGACCTATAACTAGCTTCTTTTGACCTGCTTGTCATGGTGGATAATAGTGTGATGGTTACAGTACTTACTTCAGAAGAGTGAAGCTGGGTCATCACCTATGCTGAACATTGTGGAAAAGGGAGTCAGCAGTTCTCTGTTGAGGTGTGTTTCTTATATTTTCTGTCCTAAACTTCAGCCTACTCTTCCTTTTCACATACTCTCAGCCACATGTTTTCCCAGCTTGATGAAACAAAACAGTGGAGAGTCCTGTGCAAGAGTTCCATGTGTCTTGGTGGATAAGACACTTCTGGAAACATGGTGTCACCTTTGCGTTATCTGAAACCACTGCTTTGTTTCACTTCATTTACTTCTACCTTAAACTGAAGTAAATAACATTCCTTCACATTTCTGAAACTTGGTGATTAAGGCTCATATCTGACATGGATAGAATGGATCACCTTTCAGAATCTAGGAAAATGGCCTAAGATATTAAATTAAAGAAAGAAGATTACACTTCTAGTCTTGGGAAGTGATTTTCAACCAGAATGAGTAAAAATTGGCTGTTAATAATTTGTTAAATATTTGTTAAATAATGGAGGTAACAGACTACTACTACTAATAAGAAAGCGTGAGAATGAATTGGATAATAAATTTTCAGAGCCTTTTAATTCCAACAGAACATCTGGTCATTTATACTATGTATGATTTTCAAAATGACTAATTTTCAAACCTTTTTTTTAAATGTTCCAGTTTAAAAATATTTTTACTGAAATATATAATGATGCTAACTGTATCTACAAGCTTGAATTGATGACACTGGAATACTTTCTACCCGAGGCAGCAATGTCACCTCTTGAGGATTTGGGAGGTGGAGTTAGTTGAGAATTCATCTCATTAAGTAGACTGGGAACTTATACAGCTTGGATATCTAACTATACGTGGTGTATCCTCTCCTCATAGTAAAGGTAGGCAAAATTAATCTGATTAGTTTTAAGCAATTAATTAAGAAGTGGGCAAAGTCTTAGAACTGCCTTCTTCTCTGAACTTACTGCAAATGAAGTCTTGGCAGCTCAGATATCTGAGGGAGATAGATACCTGGGGGGAGCAGTAGATGTCTTCCACCTTGGCTTCTGAAGGGCTTTTGACAGTGTCTCCCATAATATCCTCATAGGGAAGGTCAAGGAGCATGAGTTAGATGAGTGGACAGTGAGGTGGATTGAAGATTCCTCCAGGTGAACCTGCTTAAACAAAGGGGGTTGGCCTAGATGACCTCCAGAGATACCTTTGTATCCACACCATTCTGTGATTCTGTGATGTAAAGGTTATTTTTTGGCATATCCTTCCTTGTATTCACAACTAATATTCCACTTTAATACTGTGACATTCTTTAAAATCACATTTTTTGTTTACTGTTTGCCGTGAAAAATGATTTGAGGTTATTGTAGTGTCATGGAAAGTTAAGTTCACAAAATGTTCTCCTAAGTGTAATCTAGTGTGTATTTACAACATTTGTGGTGTTTTGAAGTTACTTTCAGGGACTTTCGTGCATGCTTTTTAATAATTGAGACTTCAGTAATAATAGTGTTCCGCAAGTGTGTTTGTTCTTTCTCAGTCCTGTCATTTCAATGCGAATTAACATTAGCAACATAATTATTTTGCTTTAGTACAGTCAAATACACTGCATAAAACTGTTTCATTTTGTTTTTTATTTTCATGAGACTTTTAAGAATATGCAGCTTATATGAAATCAGCACTAGCAGGTGAGGTATGTATAGCATCATGAAATTTCTAGTGAAAGAGATATACCATTACTATCAGTTGTGAAAAGATGTTTAACATGTTTAAGAACAAATGACTTTTCTAAAACAATGTCTTCTATACTGCTGCCACTAGTACAAATGTCATTTTAGAATAACTCTACCATCTTCAGGAAGCAACA
>VWZV01004692.1:0-63449 GCA_013397155.1 Irena cyanogastra
CATTCCGCACCACTGAGTGCTGGGGGAGAAAGCCAGTGATTAGAAGGGTGGGGAGAAATGAGGCTTTTTCCTTACTGAAAGCACATCATCCTATTGAACTTTCAGGAGGGGACTGCTGGAAGGAGGTCTAGAAACTGGTAGGGTACAATGTTCTCCCAGATACAGCAAAAATGTCAGTTCTTATATCACAAGGCTCAACTACCAAGTCATTTTTCCAAATTCTGGTCGATACTCTGCTGTGATAGACTGGCACAGCACAACTGGCTCAAGTTAGGATGGAGACACATACCGTCACGGGCAGCGGAATCTCCAGGAACGCGATAGTGATGTAGGCTGTCAGCGTGACCTCGTTGTCCACTCCACCCTGCAGGGAAACACGGAGGTAGGTGCTGACCCCACCCAGCTTCACATCTTCAGTCTTTACTCCCAGTCAGTGGGAGCTATGCATTATTCTGCATTGCAGTCCTTTAGCTTGCCTCTTTCCATTGGCGTGGGAATATCCCATCTCCCTATGTGCTCAAGAAGCTCAATTGGCCCCATTTGACTTATGGCCAAGTTCTAGCCTCACAAAGAAATAACCAGACAGACTTGTTACCTTCATAGCATTGTTCAGGAGTGTCCCAGAACTCTGGAAACAGCCATTCTCTTTCTGTTTGTAGGACAGCCAGTGCAAAGCATCTTGGATGTGCTTCTCCTCTATGAAGATGTGATGCCGGGCCTGGGCAAAGGACTTGAGGACAAAGGCTGTGAGCCTGAAAGGGAGACAAAGAAAGGGCCTGAGCAGGCCTGTTGCCCATTTCAATTGACAGGGCCCATGTGCACTTCATCTATCTGGAAACAGGCAAGAAGGCCTGGGAAACTGTGGGCCAATTAGTCAGACCATATGTATATTATATCCCCACCTCAAAAAATTCTGTCAAAAAATTGCTTTCCACTTTGATTTTTGTCTCTCATTTTTGTCTCTCATTTGGCTCAAAAAACCCTGTGATCTCTTTATGTTGAGGCTACAGTTTGAAGGACAATGATTGTTGGTCTGTCTTTGAAAAAAACTCTTTGAAAAATATAGGCAATCGCATGCCAATTAGCTAAATATGCATAAAATAAGTACTCAAAATTAAAAGGAAGAATAATTAAATTCCCGCAAGCTCATGGTCTGCTGGTAGAACTCTTAAACTGTAAATCCATGTCTCATGGATTTCCCCGAACTCCCCTAGAATTTTAAAGTAAACCAGAACATGTTAAAAGAGGTTTTTTTAAGAGTTGTTGCAAGCAGTTATGAAAAAGAAGCAGGCATGTGGTAAGAAGCCAACATGCTGTCAAAAGCCAATTACCATTTCAGAATCTAAAAGCAAACTGAGGGTGATGAGTTCTTCCATCATTATCCTTACTTAAAATTGAAAACACATGATGATATACAGGAGCAAGTCAAAACTTTTCAATAAGTCAAAATGGGAACACACATGCTCCTCCAGCCTGTCTTTGCTTAGTAGCATACAAACACTTGAAAAAAGACATTCAGCATTGCGCTTGGATTATCAACCTTTCTACTTGTGTTTCCTCATGTGTTTCCATATGGAACCATCTTTTCCACCAGACTTCTCATCAGATGCTAGTCTAGAAGAGCTGCCACTGCAACTCTTCAGCCTTCTTCAGTCAGGTCTGCTCCCTTCTTCCCCAATTTATCTCTATTTCCTTTTTGTCTATAATCGTCCCCAGAGCTGCTGGTGGGAGGAAGTACTTCAGCCATAAACTGGCTGATGTAGCCTATTTATTAAGAAGGAGGCAGCATGGGGACCACACCAGCTCTGGAAAACCCGTTGGTCTACAACAGCATTTCTTATTCACTGTCAGGCAGTATTTATTATAAATGTGTGGGTGAGAAGGAGGAGCATATTGGAGATGCATAGGTGGCATTGAAATCTCACCAGGTATTCCCTGGTTGGCCATAACGTTGTCCAAAAGTACTGTAAGAACCATCTTGGTGCTTGTAGTTCAGCTGCCTCTGATAACCTGCAATGGAAAGATAAGGCAAGATTCAGATGCAAGAGTCTGCTGAGGGATGGGGAAATAGGAAACTATCTCCATCAGCAAAAGCAAATGAGAGAGGCATAGGTCAGTCCTAATCTAACCAATAGGTCAGTCCTAATCTACCAAGTGCTGGTACATCCCCACCTCCATGCATTGCTACTTGTGCATGAGGAAAAGCAACACCTGCCTTTCTTCAGAAGGATGGCAGGACCTATAAATGACAATGAATGAGTCACTGTAGCAGTGACAACTCTGCACTGCATTGCCACCCCATGGGAAAAGTGCTTGCAATGATCAGGTACAGTAATGCTTAAGCAACGGAAAATAATAAAAAAGCAGCAAAGGGCCCCCTCAGGCACACAGCAGAGACCATCTGTGTATGAGAGAAGGCCTCTTTCAATATCTGGCCAGCATTTGACAGACCCACCCCAGGCAGGATCTAGAAAAAAGCCAAAGCAGAAGCAAAAGCCATGTCCCAGCTCACCGCTCACTAAGTATCCAGTGGCCTTGGATTTGACCTCCTCACTCAGCTGCCCTGTCTTGTTCAGATAGTCCAGGACGTAGATGTTGGGTGCAAACAGGACCATGTTCTGCTCCCCACAGCCAAAGGGCATCTGGAGGAGCTGGTGCAGGTTCTGCATGGCAGTGCCCATGATGTCACCTGAGGAGCAGGAGATACCAGAGGGATGTTAACAATATTTAGGGCTGGCTAGCAGAATTAGGGGAAGCTACTGAATGAATAATGCAGGAGATATCAGAGAAGAACAAAAGATAATCTGGATTGATAAAGATCCTGGAACAAAACACAGAACAGCAGAGAAAAAGAAAAAAGGGCAATGAGAGAAAGGTTAGGGCATTGTGAAAAGACTGAGAAAAAAGGCTTTCAGAAAGGGAAAAGGAGTAGCACAAATAGAAGGGAAAGTGCTTATGACAGAAGAGATTAAAGACAAAACTGAGCTGTGCTAGAAACTAAGAGAAAAAGCTGTGAGGTAGGAGGTCACTACAAGGAGTCAGAAACAGCACATGGTTGTACTGTCAGGCTGTTAACTCACCCAGCACTGAGAAATATGCTCTGCCTGAGTCTTGTACCACATTTTCAGGTAGCAACAGAGAAAACTCCTCTTTCACAGCAGCTCCTGAGAAAGAAACAAGACCCAAACAGCTTCAGTGTAGTTCCAAGAAATGGGTAATGGAAAAGAATGGAGTCTCAGTGCAACAACAGGAACTCTTCCTATTAGAAATGACCTGATTTCAGTTACTTCATATTTCCCTGGCTGTAACACAATCTCTGCATGAAACCACTCTCAGCCACTTCTCGGCACTGCAGATCATGTATCTACAGCTTCCTCCTGAGTGTGAAAGAAAACAAGAGCACTTGTAACTCCAGTGCCAGAACTAAAGAGAGCAGAGATGCAAATATCCATGCTAAATCTGTCCTGGCGCATACCCTGATGCTTAGGCAGGATGGTCAATTCTTCAGGACTTTCTTCTGTCTTACGTCTCAAACTCCCTACCAATGGGGCGTGTTTTGACTACCCAAAAACGTCAGGCTACATGGAATATGATAGAGGCAGGCCTCCAACATCCCACCCATCAAACTACACAGGAACAAAGAGAGAGTGTGCGAAGAGTGGGCTTTACCTTTTACACAGAGCACAGAATTCTGGGTTGTTTCCTTCTCAATTCCTTCAGGCTTGGATGGGATGAAGGAAAACAAGAGAGGTGAGAAATTAGTGAGACAGGAAATATAGACAGGAATCCTGACAAGGACAGAGGGATATGTAAAAATAAAAGTGAGAGAACTGAAGAAGGAGAAGCAGTCACAAACATTCCCTGAAATACAGAGCTCTGAAATAATTTAAGCAAATAAAATAAATGTGATCCTAAGTGACTGGTGTTGTATGTGGAGGAACACTGCAGGACCATCAAATGGATGACCTGCAACTATTGCACACAGTGAGAGACATTTAGCATCCTTGTGACAAAGGGACTGCAGCATTACAGAGGGCTGTGCCGAAGAGAAGTCTGCAGTGCTATTTATTGTAATGCTGCCAATGCTTTAGGGAAAAAATTGTGTATGTTAACAACAGAAAGGGAAGATGTAGTACACTGTAGCATCTGGTGACACTACTGATAGCGCATGGTGGGCAAGTATTAGGGCCAAGCATTTTATGATACAGAGGAAAGCTCAGAACATAGAACCTAACTGCCAGACTACTACCCTTATTATAGTATATAGTAAACTAACAATTTCCCATAAAGGCTAGGCAATACTGCTACATAGTATTTCCTTCTGTTCCACATCACATCAGCAACTCTTCCTGCCACAGGAAATAGGTAAGCTGTAAAATTTCAGTATGTTTTCATGTGTAGTTTTAAGGGTATTTCTCTACAGTCATCAAATTCCCATAGGTGCTTGTGAATCCCTCACCTTCATCCTGGTGCAAGTCTTTGTTACCAAACCATAATTGCAAAACACTCAGCTTAAGAGGCAGTTTGCTTGGCCACTATGAGGCTGAGAGGCAGCATGTGCTGACTGGCACATTTACTGGGGGTGTGTCAAAAGAAGGAGAGAGGCTGTAAAGACAGTGTATTGAAATAGCAGGTGACAGATGGGAGCCAAAGGGAAGGATGGATTGCAGTGGGAGTTCTGTTACAGCAGAAGACAGGGGAAGTTAATTGTACCAGGAGACACAAGGCACATTATTAAGCTGAAGTCTTTATGCAGCCCAGCCAAAGTACAAAGATGATGTAAAACCATCATATTGCCATGCTGCATAGTGATGCCATAAAATCATAGACCAGACCAGGTTAGAAGGGATCTCAAAAGATCATCTGGTCCAACCTTTAACAAAAAAGGGAGCTAGATGAGATTATCTAGCATCCCATCCAGTTGTATCACTGTGTAAGCTAAAGCCCACAGGAAAGCTCAGCCCTCCCTTCCCACAGCCCACGTACCTCCACCAGCAGCTGTCTGATGACCGTGTCCTTCCGTCCTTTCTCAGGGGTCTCCACAATGTGGTTCCCGCAGGGCTGCTGGTTCTGTAGGGCCTCAGTGGTCACTGAGAACTCCACCTGCCCTGGAGGAAACAGGGGTCGGTCAGCCCTGCCAGGCAGAGCTGGGCAATGGGATTCACAGCTACTTTCAGGAGTTTCAACTCGCAGGGTCATGGATGGAGATTTCTGTCACAGCTGGGCCCTGC
Organism: Irena cyanogastra; assembly: GCA_013397155.1. Taxonomy (NCBI): domain Eukaryota; kingdom Metazoa; phylum Chordata; class Aves; order Passeriformes; family Irenidae; genus Irena; species Irena cyanogastra. The sequence continues at coordinate 5,232 of VWZV01004692.1, forward strand.
TTCTTTCCCACAAAAGCCCACAAGCTCTCTACAAAAGCTGTGCTGTCATTGAAAGGTGACTTTATTTTGGGGACTCTTTTACAGAACCTAGGACACCACAGTGCTGAGTGTGACCAGCCCCACTGCTGTCCAGCACATTGCTGCCCTGCATGCACACCACAGCTGCTACCACACCAATAGTGAAAACAAAGTGAAGATCCCATGGGGAAGACATTTAATCTCTGGGAGGAATGGAGCTAACAATATCTGTGCTGGCCAGCAATATCTCTGGCCTAAAGAGATGCTGTCCAAGGGCTATAAGGCTTGATAGTACTGCATTGTGATGCCAGGCACAAAGTTGGATCCCATGAATCCCCCAGTCTTTGCCTCCCAAATATCAGTCTTTGCTCCCCGGATCAGACACACTCAACTGAAGTGCTTCCCAGGAAAATGTGTTGCTCTAATATCCAATACTAATAGAGAGAACAACACAAATAAACTTTCCTGCAGTTTTCAGCATCCTGAAACCTTTACCTAGAGATTTGGGAGTCACCAGCCAGGCCACAGTTTTTCTCATATTCTCACAGACACAATGAGATTCTTTCTCCTGTTCCACCAGAGTAGCCAGGAAATCAGTAGACTGAGCCAGAGTCACACTGACCTGCCAGTTGTTCAGAGAGGTGTAATTAAAAAGGATGATCATGAGAGACAGGGAGCTAGGAAGCCATAGAAATAGCTATTTCTTCAGTAGCAAAGGAGCAGGGAACTGGAGTTGTGGGTTCTGCATTTGCAGTATATAGGAGAAATAACATAAAAAGTCAGGGACAAAGGGTCTAAGGGCTACTGAGAGATAAGGTAAGAAGGCTAGGTGAAGGCAAGGGGTGCACAAGAAGGTACACAGCTACAGAGAATAAATTAAACTTCCCTTACCCTGATGCAGGCAGGCAGGTAGTTGAAAACGGTGGCTTTCAGCGTGAACGACTCCCCACGCACCACAGAGTAGGGCATGGTGAGCTCGACAAAGAAGGGCTGGAAGGCTCTGAGGGACACTGTCGGGGACAGGCCAAAGCCTGTGTCTGCTGAAGTGCAGAATGCATTGGCTTTCCACTCAGTGATGGTGTCAGGGATGGTCACTTCTAGATCAGCTTTTCCCTCAGAGCTGGTAAAGCACAGACAGCAAGGACAAAGAGATCAATGTTACAGCATTTTGGTGACTACCTGCATCCCTTTTGGCCTACTGAACAGTATTTGCTGTGTGAATGATGGGGCACAATACATTTGCTACTGTAGGAAACTCTACATCTTCCTCCAGTCCACTCTTTGGACAAACCTAACAATGGCTGAAAGTAATTTCATCTCAGAGGATTGCCAAATGGTCTCTGCAAACAATGAAGGAAAAACACTTTGGGGTTCATGTTATCATCTTATAAACCCAGTTTTATTAAAAAGGAATGAGGTAGCCCAAGGTACTCACCTTATAGGTACTAAACTCCAAATCCAGGTTTCTGGGAAATACTTTCTAACTCTCTCTGTCACCTCTTCAGGAGTGCTTAGCTGATTAGAACTTCTATCTGCCAGAGGGCCTGGATGTAGTGAGATGAAAAAGAAATCAACTATTGGTAATTCCAAACAAGCAAGACCTATATCAGCATCATGCTTCAGTCTGAGAAAGTGCCAATCAGAAGCAGACGCTTTTGGCTGCAGTGAGCTATGGTACCAACAGCAGTGGAGTTTCAGGGCCAGAGCTTATTGGCAAGAAGAGCTAGACTTCTGTAATTTTCTGCTGGTCTCCAGCAGACCTCAAAGTTTGGAAGCCAACACTTTAAAGCTCAAAAAAAAGGATTTAGAGCAAAAACCTATTTAGGACTTTCTATACAAGCAACCTTTTCTCTTTCAGGTGCAGCCTTCATGTGATGTTCTTCTCCATCCTAATCAGCCCAGCCAGCAATGGAACATGCCTCTGTTGAAGTGGTTTTTGTAGGGTCATTGTGACTCAGAGTACCAACTTCCTGTCAAAGCTATGGCCTCTTCAATAACTAGGCTGACAATGCTCAAAATAAAAACATACAGCTGGAATATGGGAAGGCTAAAAAGAGCCATTTTGACTAAAACAAAGTTTTCACATACAAAATTTATTCCAAATAAAATATTCTGTGTTTGGGATGAAATTTGTTTAATCATTTTGTTTTACTTTACTTTTCAATAACTGGAAAACAAAGATGGGGTGGATGGGACTTGGTTTGCTTGGCTTTCATAAACAGAAAGATAAGTGCATCCAAGCATAAAAAGAAGAAAAGTTCTTAAGGAAACTCTAATATTCATCATCTTTACTTTGGCTAATTGAATTTCTGCATTTGGATAACGATTGAGTAGCTAACAAGTATTCATACTAACTGTGCAACAGGCATCTCCAGAGCCTGAGAAGGTCTCAGGGACAGATGAAAGATGCTATCGGAGCTATATCACATTGCTCCTGACAAAACCGGCAGGTGGCTTGCTTGTGTTTTTCTATTGCGGTATTTCAGTCTTCTTACTGATGCTTATTTCAGTTTAAAATAATTAAAAGGCATCTATCCTGCATCTTAGGAACTTCTGTCAGAAGCTGAAATTGTTTTCAAACTGGACACATACAAAAGCACAGGTTCTAGAGCCAAAGGAAAACTCTCTGAATCAGCTATCCAGCTAGAATAACTTAAAATTTATAAGATATTTTCCTTAATATGAGACTGAAGGATGATAGTGCAAATTCTGTTGCTCAAACCGTTACAGTATAAGAGCTGAGGGAGCCCTTAAAAACAGAATAATAGGATGCGTCCATTTCAGACTGGACTTCTACCATATATGTCTTACCATGCTAAGCTCCCAAAGTCTGCCAACTCATCACTGAAAAATTTGTCACCTACTTCATGGTTTTGACCATATGTAAGAGTGGCTGAGTCAATGAGAACAGCCTGAAAATGGCATTGGAGACTCTGTAAGAGATAATCTAGGAACAGAAGTCTACTGTAAAAGCCTAATGAACAGAGACTTTATCAGCAGGATAATCCTCTGCTCCGCCAGTCATTGAGCTCTGTCTGGTTCTGCTGATTTCTAATGTGGAGTTACCAAAGCTTGTTTGTAGACCTACACAAACACATTCAGAAGCTGAAATCTGCGAACCCATCAGCTCAGTACTGCTTCCAAGGTTTCAATTCACAACCCCAGCTCTTGTTTAAGTATTCACCCCAAAATACATCAGAACAGAAGCCATAACAAAACCAAGTTCCCTTACCACTTGTCCTCATTGCATACATGGGTGGTGCAGACATAGCTACAGATGTTTCTATGCCAGCTGATTGACGGCCATGATAGATGAGATTACTAGGGCTGCAAAACCAAGGTTTCCTCACGTTGGTATTTGTGAAAACCTTTAAACCCATTTCCTATGGGAGAAAAACCAAACTTTTCTTTATAACTGAATCCTGTTGAGGTTTACACAGCAGCCTCAAAATGGAGAAGTTGTTACTCTTTGTGGATTGGACCTTGAGATGATCCCCCGATCCTTGTCCGAGTGTCTGGGGGACTCAGACAGACCAAAGGATATATCCCCTCTTTTTCTAGGACACGGGTTCCAGTCCAATTTCAGCCTAGGGGTCAGGATTAGCCAGGAAGTAGATGTACAGTTTTCTCTCTGGAATGAAACGCCTGTGGCTACAATGCAGGACATACTGATTTATTCGAGGCAACTACAATGGCATGGGACCATTTACTCCAGTTAGAACCTCATTTCAAGTCAACCTCAACCCTTTTCCTGTGAGAAAACTTTAAGAATGATCCCTTTTCCACCAAATGTGAAGCATATCTGGCAAGACAAGTAAAGCTTATAACCTTCACTGAATATGCTTCTAGATAACATCTGAATGTCTGACTCTTCTTTTTAAGTTTCATGATGCCACAGAAGGCTTAAGCATTCTCAGTCATTCTCCCACTCCACTCCCTAACCAGGCCAGGGGGGCTATACCTTTAGGATGCTGTAAGTGTCCTCTTCATTTGCCCCCATTACTGGAACATAGGTGATCCCATCCCGAACTATTGGCTCCACGGTTATGCAATCCCAATGGGGCTCCTCCAAGGGTATATTTGGATCATAGCCATGGAATTCCTTCACTGGCAGTAAGTTATACACCTTGGCAGAAAGAGAGAGAGTATTTGGCATTTTAGTGCCCATTGTTATGAAACACAACTGAGGGAGTTGGATGCAAGCACCATAACAGTCACATCACCAGCTCATGCATCCACATTGTCATGGTCCTTGGTCCTCCCTGTGCTGAGAGCACTAAGAGTCTGGGAATTAAAAAAAGGATCAAAATTTGGAGATACTGCCTCTTTTTTTATGCTCTGCATGTGACTCTGGTTATGATGACTCAAATATATAAAAAATTACATTGGCCAAACCATCTGTAATACTTTGTCCCTACTCAGGAATGGTTATTTTCTGCTTGGCAAAAGGCAAATAAATTCTTTGACATTTCCAGATACTACTCTAAGAAAATTAACCCATGCATGAGGAGAATAACTGAAAAATTATCACCAAACACACAACAGCATTTGGCTCTGGCCAAGACAAGCAGGCCTTTAAAAGGGCTGTCTAACTGCCATCCCTAAAATCACACAAAACCCCTAAGAAACAACTTCTGCCCAGTTCTCATCTTTTTGTCCACTGGAGAAAGATGAGAAGTAGCACAGGGGAGCTTCCCTGTGTCAGCTCTGGCAAGAGGGACTGTTCCCTGTTTCCACTCCAGCACTGGCTGCTCTTGCTCTGACCAGGCTCCAACTTGTTCCACAGAGCAAGAACTTACAGAGGTGGGTGACAGGTCAGCTTCTGGCTTCATGAGGAGAACACTCTTGTCCACAGCACGCACAGCACAGAGGGAGTTCGGGGAGGCTCGGAACTGCAAGTGAGCATCCGAGGAAGGCAGGCCTTCCGAAGGGGAGAAGCTTAAGCCCACCTGTAACCACAGGAAAAGCTATGTCACAGATGCCTTACTCTCACAGGACTTTTCTTTCCAGTTGAGTGCATTCAGTTCTAACTTTACAAGGTCCCCATACACATGCACGCTTCCCTCTACGCTTCCTCTGGGCTGCTGCTCCATTCCCGCAGTGCCAGGGGAATCAGCACCAAGACTCCTTGGCAACTTCAAGCATCACAATTGCTCATAAAATTTTTAAGGTGTCTTTGAGTTTTGTGGTCATTGTGAATGTGATGAGGCAATCCCATGGAGTGGCTAGATGTGATCAGACAGTGGAGCATGTCCTTGAACTAGGACCAGTCACTGTACCTCACTCAGAAACTGTATGTGGAGAGAAAATCAGCTTACAAAGACCTTGCTGTTGTTCTCCTTTTCTTCTTTCCAGGATCATCTGCGGGATCAACAGCTTTGACCAGTTGCTAAAGGGGGTTTTATCAGTGTAGCCCCTGCTAGTACTTTTTTTCCAGCAGTTGACCTCCTCCAGGTTAGCACAAACCAGCAAGCAGTGAAGCTACCGACAACAATGTTGCTTGTCCAGTGTTAGTGTATGTAAAGAAATTAGCTTAACCCAGGTAAATCTGAATAGGTGAGCTTGAACACACTGCAGTCTGGTGGCTGCTCCCTTAGGAAGTGGACACTTACCTTATTACCAAAACATAATTCTGTGCGGAACTTGGCTGAATCAGCAATCACCTCCCTGCTGGGGACCGTGGTATAGACAAGCAGTTGGGCCACTGGGGCAATATCAGCTTGTACAGACAGCTGTAGTGAGAAGAAACCATTGTCTAGAAAACAAAACAGTAGCAGAAAATTAAGGTGCTAAAAACTTTCTCTTGGAGCAGCCCAAATTCTAGGTTTGACTTTGTGCTGAACTTTATCCTAGCCATTATGAAATTCCAGGCATCCAAGTGGGATGAATTGGTGTTTGCAGAGATGTGTGAGTCTCCTTGTCTGACTGAAAAGGCCTGTTTTTCAGCGCATAAGTATGCTGAATTTTGCTTCAGCTTCTGAAAAGAGACTATCAGGTGTATCACAGAGGAGCACTGGAGCCCCAGAAAATGCAGTGTCAGGAGAAAGATAGTGGAACAGGGGAATAGAGCAAATCTGTGTAAAGCCTAAAGGCAGAGAAAATAAAGGTCAAAATTTTCCCAGGTCTTAGAGGACATGCAGATATCGATCACTGCACTTACATGGAAGCAGAGTGTATGTCTGCCACAGTTGCCTAGCCCCCCATAAGAGTGACAATTTGGTGGGGGAGAGTAACTCACCACTTTCCTGGTCCAAATCCAGAATGTGAGTGCCTCCTTGCTTAATGTTTCCCTTGGCCATCACCTGAATGGAAGGACAAACTTTGTTGTGAGCGTGGTTTTCCATAAGCCAAACCCAAAAGTAAATTTCTCTCCTGCAAGGAGAGCAACTGAGCTCTGTGTCTGCTGCTCACACCCACCTCTCTACCTCCCCGTAGCAGAGTCCCTGTGCTCGCCCAGAGGGCATGGGGACACCCTTAATTTTTACTCCCAACTCAGATCCTCCTTTTTGTTTCTAAAGAACTTATGAAGGATGATGAGAAAGTTTGCTGCCACAAATCACAGCTTTTATTTCTAATCCCCCTATAACTGCCAGTGACAACCTCACTGTATGGCACATGCAAACTTACCAGGTAGTAAAAGGTGATTTTCTTCTGCTCTCCTATAGCCGCTGGAGTAAGGATATAATGCACCCGGACCTCTGTGGAGGAGCCACAGCTTAGTGGCTTGGACTTGGGCTCAATTTTGAGGAAGCTATTACTGGGAGAGTAAAAGCGCTTTAGTTGGAGGTAACTTTCTCCATAAGATGGAACAACCCAGGAACGCTCATGGCAGAAGATGTTTGTTTTATGAATTGCCTGGAAAAGGAGAAAATACATACATAGATCCTCAAACACAGGTGGCCAAACCGGAGACAAAAATTCATGGCCTAATATTAAAGCTTTAGTATTTTTTTGGTACTGAAGTAACAAGGAAATTTAAAAAAAAAAAAAAAGAGGAAAACATTTAAAAAAACCTCCAACACATGAGTTTAGAAAGTGCAAGACAGGATGGTGGTGTCTTTAGCAAATCATTGGGAATGATCTCACTCCTAGAGAAGCTGGAGTTTGTGTCAAACAAGCTGAATAATGCCAGATTTTTGTTTACTATCAGTGTCACTTTAGGGGCCTTTTACACTAATGCCTTGCCCTCTCTAGTATTCTAGCTAGTCTAAAGGGAAAAAAAGCCAATTTTCATTTCTTTCCTTATCATCGGCATTGAAGAAGGGATAGTGCTGTTCAGTTCAGATATTACCAGGGTCAAGATCGAGCTACAGATGCTATAGAAAAGAAGGACAATCTCCAACTAATAATTCAAAACCTAAACCAAATAGAAGTTTAGGAGCTGAGAGAGTCCAGGTCCTCCTAAAAATGAGAGCAAGGGGAAGATATTTCACATTTAGAAGGGGCACTATTTCAGCATTTGATGTGCCTCATGTGCTTGTTTTTCTTTATCTTTCTCATTTTACTTGGGAATTCTTGCCTTTTCTTTATTCTGCAAAAATCTGAAAATTTCAGGTATCTAGTAGTAACTTCTGAAAAATTTTTAATGGTTTTAGTCTGTGACAAGGGAATTGTAGGGAGTAGAGCAAATATAATTCTAGACACAAATACTCTCCCCTGCTCCAGGATGTGATACTACAAAATATGCATACTACACAACAAATTGCATTTCCCACTAACAAAAAGATGCTCAGCAGCACCTGTTTGTCCCAGACAAACAAATTCCACAACGCACCAAAACAAAGGAAAAAGTAACAAACAGATAAAAAAAACCCCAACCCCCCCCAAAAAACCCCAGGACCTGTACTTAGAAACTTGAAATGCTAAATTAAACTCTGAGATGTGCAGATAAGAGATAGACCCACCCTTGACCGGTCAGGACTGGTGATCCCTTGGAGCAGAATGGATTATTATGATCTCTTGATGTTCCTTCTAACCCTGTATTGCAATTGCCAAGCAGAAATCAAGTATCTACAAGGTAAGTGCAATTGTGACCTGGAACTTGAGTCTGCTGTACAACTATTTCCACCAAACTGGTGTCAAGGTTCACACAAACAACAAGGAACAATAATCTAACTATTTTTGCATATGTAGTAGAAACTTTAGAGCTTCCCCTCCAGCCTTGTGGGGGGCTTCGTTATCTTCTCTGCCCAAAAGACTTACCCTAATTCCAACATTTTCAAAGGCCAGTGAGGAAGTGTTTAGGGCAAACTCTGCTATGCCCTCTTCATTTGTTGTATATTTTTGTTCCTGTCCTCCTTGAAGAAAAATTCTCACCGTTTCATTGGCAATTGGAGCATTAGACCCATCCACTAGTTTCACCTGCAGGAGCAAAACCAGTAAATTTTAGAAGGAGAGGGATGGCTGCTACCTGAACAAGACTGGTAGAACACCAAGGTAAAGATGTTGAGACCATGTCAGACAAGGAAGCCTCAACAGCACTTTACACATTATCTCTTTCAGAGACAGCTGCAAACTTTCTGAATACTTTTTCTCTGCCTCCTTCTTATCTCTGCCTCTGGGCCAGAGGAGTGGATGGGGAGAATGACATGCACTCACAACCCTGAGGCCTCCAATTAAACAGGTGACTGTAGAAGGAGCATTTTAGTGCACTGGAGAGGCAGAAGCACAAGGACAGAATGAGGACTGTGCTCTCAGCTGCTGTTCCCCAGATTGAGAGCCTTCAGAGGCAAGGACACCCATAGGGATTAGCAGCACTGAGGTCCAGCATCCTTGCAGAGTTAGGACATACATCTGACCAGAAGGTCCAGGAGCATCATTGGTTGGCACTCACGGCATTCCATTCTCATGGTTTTCCTACCTGCCCAAAGAAGGGGACTCCTCGCTTGTAGTGAGTGTCTGAAAGCTCAAATGTGACTCTGCTAATGGTTCTTGTGATCTCAGAGAAGCTTGTTCCAGTCAATTCCACTCCTGCAGAAAGAAGCATGAAGAACTAATTTGCCTCTGCCTGACCAGAATTCCTTTTACTCTAGGCCAATCTTCCTTTGCTGGACAAACTCTTTCCTTGATGGTCTGGACTAGAGGCAGGAAAACTCTAAGATTCCAGAAGAGTGAGAGTCTGCTTTTGTCCCTCATTCCTACTGGGCAGGCCCCTCTGCTGGTCTCTCCTGGGCCCATTACATGGCTCTTTCATCCAGATGATCCATACCTGTATCCTCCTCTTTAATCTTAGCCTCTACACGGAGCTTATTCTCATATCCACTTCTCTTGAGCTGGAATAATTTGGTTTTTACCACTTCAGAAATGCAGCCATAGATGTCTGCCTGTTGGAGGAAAACAAGACCATTATATTCTCATTTATACAATGCTTATTCAACTTAATGAATCCATCACAGCGTGTTGCTCTGAACTGAAAGAGAAGCCCATAACCTCACAGATAATCTACCTCTGTTGTTTCTATCAAAAACTGGAAAAAGACATAAATAACTTAGCAAAAAGCATATTGAGGTACTTACAGCAACATTAGAGAAAAGAAGTTTGCAAACTAGACAATTTTTGTATATGTTTGTGAAGCTTGAAGCTGCCAACACTTGGTACGAGTGCACAGGGAATTAGTCAATGTATGCCACATAAGAAATGTTTGTCAGGCATCAGGCTTGTTAGAAAATAAAGCTGCTTACTTAAAATGTGTAAGCCATATGAGTGATACAGAAACCAAAGCCTGTGTATTTGTAGAAAGTGGATGACAGCTGGAAAAGTATTTCCAAAGCTTGCCACCTCTCTTCAGCAAATTCATGTACAAGGCAAGTCTCCACAGAAGAGATGCCTAGAACAGAGGTTAGCACCACAGTATTTAAATTTTCTTTTGACATTGGTAACAACAGTAGTGGCAGGGGTAGCTGTGGACTCATGTGGCTCATGTTGTAGCAGAGCCCAGGGACCACAAGAATATCTATATGCTTTCTTCTCCTGGCATATTTCCACAATTGCTATTACTCCAAGTTTTTTCTGCCAATTAACCCAGTGTTGCTGCACCTGTCTGTGCTCCAAACACCTTTCAGTTTTGCTCTTGTCAAATAAAAGGTTAAAAAAGTGGGGGTTTTTTTTCAGCCTGTCTTAATGACTGCTGCTAAACCCATTTTTCTTTCCTTCTTGCTCAAAATGCATCAGCTTCTCTCCTGGTTTCTCCTCCTTTCCTTCCTCTAACACCAGCTTCTGTCCCCACACATGATCTCCAGTGTAAGCCAATTCCAACTCTGTTCTCATTGCTCATGGCTTTTCTATCTCTGCTCTTATAATCTACACTCCATCTGACCTTTCTGTTATTTCTTTCATCTCTCTATCAGATTCTGGCCTTTACACACATTGCCCTTACTGCTCTGACCTCCCCCCCTGTTTTAACTTCCACATTTCATCTTGCACCCGGTCTTCTCTCATCCTTCAGCCTTCCTTAAAATACATGGATTTTCACAGAATCATAGAAGCACAGAATGGTTTCAGCTGGAATGGGGCTTAAAGACCATCTAAGTTCCAATTCCCCTGCCATAGGAAGGGCCATCTCCTAATAGACCAGGCTGCTCAAAACCCCATCCAGCCTGGCCTTAAGCACTCCCAGGGATGGGGCATCCACAGATTCCCAGGGCAACCTGTGCCAGTGCCTCACCACACTTTAACACTATGTTTGTACATACTCAGAGCAGCCTGTGCCTACGAGGCATGCTCAATAACACGTTGTCCAATCATTCTTCCCACCAGAGCAATCCTGACTCACCTGTCCAGAGAACTCCTCACAGACTGCTCTAGACTCTTCACCATAGCAGGACGTGGCTGCATGTTCAAAGTTCCGGCAGACACGTAAGTTCACGAGGCCAGGAACAGGCTTCCCAAATGTGTATCTACAAGCAGGGAGGATTGAAAGGAAAACAGAGACATTAGGAATGTAAGAGGGATGTAGAATAATTTACACCATCTGTCTTCCCTAGAGCTGCCTCCTGGATACACAGGGTCATCATAGGAAATAAAAAGCAGAAAGGAATCTGGTACCATATGCTAATGCTGATTTTGTTGAGAGTCCCCCTCATCCTGGAGAACACGTTGAAAGCATCTACCCAACCACCTGCTTGTGACAGAACTGGTTTGTGTATGTATGAGCACTGGGTCTCTACTCTCATTCTTCAGCCCAAGCCACGGCTCTTTCTAGAGGGTGTATGGAACACTGCAAGGCCGAATCTGGTGAGGTGGCCCAAAGGAAAGAGGGCAGCTGCATTCCTTAGGGTTTCCTCTCCACAATAACAAGCAGAAAATACAGTTAAAATATCATTCATGGGTAAACTGAACTAAAGACCTCATTCCTAGCACTGTAGCTGGTGTGAAATCCTCAATGACTCAAAAAATATGCAAGAAACCCTCTCACAAAAAAAACAGATCAAAAATATGTTTCATTATGTTACACACAACATGCATCAAACAGTAACTGTTGCCTTTTGTCTAATAGTAGATAGAGTCTGCTTGGTCCTGGGACCCCAAAAGGATTGAGAAATATAATAGTCTCATCTCTCAGCCTCCCAACTGAACTTTCATCAGCAACTCAAGGAAACACTGAAACCAAGCAGAACTTGAAAGAATGACACTCACAGTCCACAAACTGACACCTTCAGCTCCTTGTCAAGAATGCTGATCACCTTGGGCATTTTCACTGTCACTTCGAATTTTGGCAGCACTGCAGCAGAACCAAAGGAAAACAGTCTATGTGATAGGGAATAACATCAGAGTGACACACGAAGGTGCTCAGAGGCTGTTCTTACAAATTACCTAAAAACCTTTTACATCTAAACGATCAGATTTTAGAGGCTTCTGTCACCTGCACATCCCTCTGAAGTCATTGAAAACCCCTCAGCCAAGCATTGTGCCAGGTAAGAAGACAAGATTATTACACCAGCTATTAAAATACAGTGGCTTCATAGGTGACACCTGGGTTATCAGTCCCACAGCAGTAGGATACAGTAAAACAGAGAGATAAATCAGTAGAAGTTTCCCACAAATATACAGACTGCAGCCTGATCTCTGCATTTTCAGAGCATGTAGATCTTATCAATGTTCAAAATAGGAAGACACCCTGGCTTCTCCAGTGACACAGCACAGGGTGACATCCCATCCACACCCAGCTGCAGACAGGGAAGTGGATGGTGACTGCCTTGGGAGAACAAGGAGGGGATTCAGAGCACAGGACAGAGCACAGTCTTGCGACTGGAAGAGATCAAAGCACTTTGGGACTCATCTACCAGGACACCTCTCTGCTGCATGAGCCAGGTCATGTCAGACCATGTAACAAGGGCTGCAGTTGGCTTGCTGGCCTAGGAAGATATGCTGGTTGTTATCATGTGCTTGTGTGTACTGTGGTACCATTTTTCTAGTCAAGCAGGTGGAGCTGCCACAGAGGTGAGAACACCAAAGGGAGATTAAGGCACTATGGCATCATATGAGCTACAGGCTTAGCTTGTGGGGCAGAAAAGGCAAGATCTTAATTTAGAGCCTAGATAGTGCCAGCCTAGGCCCAGACTTATGGCATGACATTTGACAGGTATGTAGTCAAGTGGAGAGGAGGCTGTGGCCTAAAAGCGCCTTTGAAAGGAGGTAAGGCTTGTGGCTGTCAGCACAGACTGATCCAAGCACTTTGCTCCTCCTGATAGAAGCCTTGCTGGGGTGGGCATTCTGAAGAGCTGCACTCCACAGTCTGGGGCTTAGGGAGGAGTGGAGAGAGGTCACTCAAACTCTGCAGTCTTCTCCTCCTAAAGAGATGATTCTTGGGAGGGAAAGGACACAAATTTCCAGCAATGCTGGACATCCTGGTCAGATCTGCTACACTGTTCAATTAAAATTTCATGTCCCATGGGACTAGTTGTTAGGAACTTGAAATTGAAGTGACAGTTACCATACTCCTCCACAGAGAAAGAATGCCGAACTGTCTTCCCAGAGGCCTTCTGTACCACCACTGTGTAGGTCCCTTGGATAGGTTCAGAGGTGAGGTTGAAGAACAGCTGTGTAAATCCCATCTCTAACTCTGTGTTTGTCCACTGGTACAGATGATTTTTCTTTGGGTCCTACAGATAATGTGATCACAAAGAGATTGTGAGAACAATGGGAGTCTGCAATGAGCAAAAGCAGTGAAGGGAGGGACAGCCCCTGTATTTCAGGAGGCTGCGGGGCAGGAGTGGAGGGCACCAGCAGACTTTTGGGGGAAGTACACAGCAGGATGACAGAGGAACTGTAACTTGGGCACAGGTACATGGTAGCCACAATATGAGTTAAAATTCTGTAGAGTTGAATTAACATAATGTATCGGCTTAATAAAAAAAAAAAAGAATCATGTTGAGGCAACTGTTTACTCTGCCCAGGCTGAGGTGCAACAGATGTGAATGTGAATTAAATGTTTTGTACATACCTCAATATACACCAGTGGAATCTAGAAAAAGAAGAAAGGAAGCAGCATGTTTAGACAGAGTGCAAGCAACACAGTCAAATGACTAGGGCTACGACCACATTTCAGGGTAAAAGCTAGTCATCCAATGGGGTAAGGAAAAAAGTTCTGGTAGGGATCATCAGAGCATTTTGGGTGTAAGAAGAGGGGGACAATCCTTTGTCTCAGGCACAAAAGACAGCCAAAATTACTAATTACTAACCCTGGATGATCTGCAGTGCTAGTAAGAACAGGTGCACAGTGTGGTAGTGGCAGATTGCTCACTGTTTATACCAGCGCTGTCCATTTGCAGTTAGTCTAACCTTTCCAAGGATGCAGAAGGCAGCCTTGTGCAGAAATTTGACAACAGATCCTGTTAAAAAGATCTGAGGTGACCCAGAATTTTCACAGTTATCTCAGTGTACTGAGAGCTCTCCCCAACAGAGACTATTTTTCCTCCCTTTACCCACATTTGGCTTAAGGCCAAATAAGTTGAAAAACAAGTATCATGCTTACCATTTCATTCACAGGTCGGAAGTCTTCATCCAGAGAAACAATTCTGAACAGGACTGATGGAGAAAACACAGTGAGGTTCCACAATGCACTCAGTAACCAGAAAAATCAGTGGCAAAAACAAATGGTACAACAGATAACAGGGCTGTTCTCTTCTAAGGAAATTCCATTTACTAGAATGCTAGGTCATGCTAGAAGGTTACCCATCTACTATGGGTACATGAATAAGACGTTGTTAAGAGCAAATCCATGGCAGTGTGAACATCTTACTGATCACAGGCATCAGAATCTCATTAATGGTGACCAGAGTTAAATTTAAGTTGCCCTTTGTCTACTTTGCAATGAGTAATTTTTATGTCAGAATTCACATGGGTCTTCTAATTTTGTTATAACTAGACTGACTTCCTAGGAAGAATGAATGCAAGCAAATTACTTCAGCACTTGGCTGTAAGTTCGTGTTGGCTCTAGATGGAGAGAGAATTCAGTACCTCTTTTAGGACATTTGTTTTTATCCAGGCCAAATTTAGGAGATCACTGGCCCAGAAGAAATAAATAGCTTACATAATTCTTTCTGTCTTCATTGAGCAAAATCAGCTGCTGCTTTGGAAGCTATTTTATGACTTAGTCATGGTTTTGGCCCTGTTCTCTATATGATAAATATCCAGTCTTTCTCTGATTTTAATGCAGACCTCCTAACTGCCTGGACCACAACAACACAGCACACAGTGAGAGAGGGAGAGTGTGCAGGTGCCCCATATATGTGCGTGCACCTAAAGATTCCCCAAATTTTCCCTATATGGAGCAATAAAACGTAAGTCTCAGCCATGAGGATGCAGTTCTGACCTTCACTGAAAGCAACTGATATCTGGCCAGTATGATCCAACAGGTTTAGTACAAATGTTTGTTTCAAATGCAAACCTCCCTCCTTTCCTGGTACCTGGCTGTCCAGGCTTGTAGATGGGTTTGTCTGTCTGGACGAAGACCAAGCTCTCAGAGTTCTTGACCACCAGTAATTGGCGTCTGCTGAACTGCAGCGTGGCCCCCTTCACCGACACAGTGAGAAACGCGTAGGGTAACGGGACTTTTGGTTTTGGAAGCTGGAAAGTAAGAAGGAAACTATGTAACAGGCCACCTTTAAAGGCTTCCTGAACTGAACTAGCATTCATGAAGTAAGAGATCTAATATAATCCTAGTGGACCCAACACAGAAGTGAGAGGAACTATAATCAGGAACAAAAGACTGATTTTTATTTGTCCCATATTCTTACCCATTCTTCCTGCTGTGTAGTGATTGTGCAAGTATTGAGCAGCAAAGGAACTCCTAGCTCTAGCACACAATTTTTAAAAATTCTCACTGCCCTGACCAAATCTTTCCATCCTCTTCCTTTTAACATTCACAAGCAGGATTAAATAGTCTATCTTCTCTTTCAAGTTATGTCCCTAGCCCTTGCAGAACATTTCCTTTTCCAAACCAGACATGCCAGATGTTTATACCTTATTTTCACAAGTGACCTAGTCAGTCTTCAGCCTACATCTGACAAATCAAGACAAAAATGCCAACCTTCTCAGTGTCCTGAAGACCAATTCTTCACTCTTCAGGCCAAAGACACAATCTAGGCTCTGAGCTAAATGATCAGGTTTCCTAGTTGCCTACAACTTGTTATAGTCCCTAGGGCTTTCAATTACATTAAATTATAAATTTCCTGCTTTGCTAGTTTTTTTTCAGATACAGGCAATCACAGCTCTATGTTCTTACATTAATTCAGTATACACCAGGTAAAAAGTATCTGAGGTCCAAAAGCTCTACGACAATTTGAAGGCACTGAAGTGACAAATTGAGGATGTGTCACTGAAGTGACAAATTGAAGGATGATGTGGAAGGCCATTTCACCAAACGGCCATCAGGAGTGTCAATATACTAAACCTACTTTCTTCTCCTGTCCTAGAAAGGGAGTGACTTTCTAGGATTCAGCATCTCACAGCCATTTAGCATACTAAGGAGATCTCAGCAGTAAGAGGGTGTTGAGGATGGACATGAACACACCTTTAGCCAAGAGGTAAGTGAATATCTACACAGTGTTACTCTGGTCATTACTTCTCAGTGCCTTTACATTTTATGCCTGGCACAAAGGATCTCCCCACAAGGGTGAGATACTCACAGAGAAAGGGATGCAGGTGAACACGTCTTTCTCTGACACCACGTCATCAATCAAGCTCTCATTCCCCCATAGATACTCGAGTGTGGCACTCAGTGTCACAGGCTGGTTCAGGTGGGTCATCTGAATGCAAACTTTCTCTTGAGAATTTGTGTGTATCATATAGGGCACCAGCACCATGTACTGCCTAGGAACAAGGGAGAATGATAGGTCAGAGGAGCAGGAACAGGTAACAGGAGCTGTGTATAAAGAACAAACAAACCAATCAGATGACTACAGCTTTTGCTGCACAGGGAGAAGGGTGCATTTTCTAAGCACGTAACAAGCATGTCTGTAGCAGCAGGGGAAAGCAGAGAGGCTGGTCTCAAATGTAAAACACCAGAGGAAATCCTCCACACAAACATCTGGAAAGGATATGTATTTCTAGGTTCTGGCACAATAGCAGCACTTCTTCCTGGGATCCTGAATAAAGGTGGAGGGAACTCAACTGTCACCTTTGCTAGACACTGTTAGCAGCATTCAGGAGCCACACAAACGCCAGTACCCAGTGAATAAATTCCACTGACTACACGCTGCAAAGCATCTGTAGCATTGCTCTCATTCCTCACAGAGATTCAAAACTGCCACAGCGTGGTGCCAGATCTTAAGCAAAAACACAAACAAGTTTCAGGTTTTCAGGGAAGCAAGACCCTCTGTCTCAGCTCAACAGGGGTTCCCTGCTCAGCCCTGCACAGCCTTCTTCCTTCCCAGGGTGGCAATTTGCTGGTGGTGTCCTGGTGCCCAGCACTGCATCTGGGAATCAAGCCCGATCCACCTAATGCTAACCTTGCTCTCATTTTGGTGGATGAGGACTGGCCTCCAGTGGGCATACTCAGAGCAGTGAGCAGATGGGAAAAGAGCCCTCAACACCTCAGCAGTAAGGCAAGGCATTCCCTTTAGCAGTAGCAGAAGCTCTGGCACCTTTTTGTCCAACAGTTGGACTGCAGGGATCAAGCTCTGGCCCCTCAGATCCCACTGCCTGTTTCCCCTGCATTTGGTGAAAGCACTACAGCACACCCTTGCTCAGAAATTCCTCTGCACCCCTTGCGGCTCTGTGATGGGTGAAGTGCCCTGTTCTTTGCAGGGGAGGAAGAGACATTGCCAAAAAGCCAAAGGAGAAAGTCTTTGGGATGTCAGGACACTTCATGTACTGCTCCTACCACACATGTACACACATGCACACAACGTAAATGCCCTTCACATACAAATGGAGCAAAAAGGGGGTGAAGGAGGGAGGCAAGACAATACGCCCTCACAGACCTGGACAGTCACAGGCTTATAGTGTCATATTACCCTGGGTGAGAAGAGAATTTTCATTCCATTGGCTGAGCTGAAAAATGTGAATTAAAAAATAAAGCCATTTCCGAGCATGCCAGATAAGCTATTTTTTCCTTTTCTTTTCACTATCATCTGAAAAAGCCACTCACAACTCCTGGGCATTTCAACCTGGGAGTAGGACAGTCAACCCAAAATTAAATCTTTCATTGTCCTTTCAAAACAGTTTGTCTCTTAAGAAGACTTCATTGCACAAACATTTATGAAAAGTTGTCTTTCAAAAGAACTAACTTTGTGCATAAAATTTTATCAAAATCCTGTCGCTCCCCTAAAGTTTTACTTATATCTCAGTTTCACAGCTTGTTTTGCATCTCTCTCAAGCACTAGAGTTCCTGTTCATAGAAGGCACTTTACCGAGCCCTGGTGTCCTTATTCCTGGATAAAAGAAGTTATAAGGGACAAAGAAATAGACACAGGAATACAGCCAAGGTCTCCTGCCTGCCCAGAGACTCCCCCAGCATAGCTTACGGCTCTGTGATGGGTGAGGTGTCTCCCTGGAGGAAGAAGAAGAGGAGGAAGATGCTTGATTTGATAAGCAGCCCGTTCTTCCCCATGGTACACAGCAGGACGTGGTGAGTCAAGCAGACACTCAGCGTTGTCCAGTGCTGCTTTTACTCCCCCTCTGCTCTCCCAGTCAATCCCTTTATACTCTCCTCTGCAAACAGCCCAGGGGCTGGAGGAGATAAGGGCTGGGGGCCAGGGCCCATCCGGAAACAGGGAGAGGCAGCAAGGAGGAGCTGGAACTAGCAGCTCCAAGTCTGGGCAGAAGGCCAGCGCTGGGGGAGAGCGGGAGGGGAGAGTTCCTGGCAGGCCGGAGCTGTGTCTCTTTTGGGCAGGACAGGAGCAATGGAAGAGGAAAGGTTGTAGCTAAGGAAAGAAGGGCTTACAGCAGAGCATGAGGGCAAGGTCTCCATTTCTGGCAGGGCTCTCTGTATGGAGCTGGACGTGGCACTGGTCATGGAGGTTCCTGGAAGAACAGGAGCTGTTTGATTTCCTTCAAACAGGGAGCAGGAAATTGAGCAAGGCTTTGGGAAACAAGCGTGGGTGTGCTTAATTCCCATTAACAGGTTGCGAAAACAGGGAATGGAAACTGAAAAAACCTTCCCTCTCCACCCACATTGTTCCCTTTTGCTGTGGTGGCATTACAATTGCCTACTCTGGGGGGAGGCCAACGTAACAGATCACATCTCTAGACTCAGACCGTGGCTAAGTACACCCGCTAGATACAGAGGGAAAGATGCCCCGGCCATTGAAGCAATCACTCGACCAATCCATAGTAGCTCAGGAGGTGCTCAGGGCGTTAGGAGGATTCGCCGGTCGGGCCTACAACCCTCAGGAGGTGCTCAGGGCGTTAGGAGGACTCGCCGGTCGGGCCTACAACCCTCAGGAGGTGCTCAGGGCGTTAGGAGGACTTGCCAGTCGGGCCTACAACCCTGAAGAGGTAAAGTTAAAACCACAGTGGTATACAGGAGAAGTAAATCCCGAGATAGGCAGGGGTCTCCGAGAAACGCTCCTAGACCCGTCAAAGCTAATGCCAGGAAAAGAGGCCACAGAATGCCTGGAAAACCAAGTCAACTAAAATGATCTGGCCTTCACCCTGACAGAAACAGGGACAGTGACATGACGGCAAGCTGCCAAAAGTTCAACCATTTAACAGCATGTAACACATTAACCAGCTGCCCAGAGCAACCCCTACCCTCACACAGCAGAACATATGTGGCCTGGGTCTTACTTCCTTCTACTGGTTCTTGTTTGAGGTCAAGTTATTGGTACATGTAGATCAAATTATTGCTGTTTGATGGAGTCATCCTGATTTAATTAAGTGCAAATTCATGTAATGCACTGTGATGGGCAATGTTGTACCATAGAGGGAAGTGGAGTTTTTAGACCACTGTCTTTACTTGGTCTGCAGCAGAAGGATCAATAGCTCTGGTAATCATTACCCTTGCAAGTGGCAGTAGAATATCTGTCTTACTTGTAATTCTAATGCAAACTCCAAAGAATGGAGATCTATGTTAGAGGATGTAAAGCATAATTTTCAGATTAAAAAGTGTGCTGGATAAAATGATTTTCTGTCTGTCCTACCCTTCCCCTAATATAATCATCAAAACCTTGGTAAGCTGAGGATGTGCATGTGCAATTTCCTCGGGGACTGCACAAAAGACAGCCCAGATTTGTGCTCTTCCTTCTGCATCTGATAGCTAAAGAGGGCTTTACTTGCCCAAAAGAAATGTAACCCAGGAAAGTCTGCCTCACCCACAGAGGAGAGGATTTGTACACATGGGCTGGTCAAAGCCTTTTTGAAGATGACAATTTACAGTGGTAAAGGTCAGGAGCTGGACTGATGGAACACAAACCTGACAGGACAAGATGCAGAACTGCACATGGCAGAGGGAGCTAGATCTACCCTTTTTGCCAAATAGCCAAACAGCTCACAGTGCTCCCAAACCTGCTCCTGATCATGAGGACCTTAGTCAAAAATGCGCTCTGTAGCCAAAAACTGAAGAGAAATGTCTTCAATCCATTCAGGCAAGGTAAACTGGGCAAGCTCAGAGACACACTCATCTCACCTACATATCATGATAATATGAGAAGCTGTTTTTCAGTGGTATTCTCTGGTAAGGTAACTGGTAGGTTCCCTTCTACAGATGCTACCACCATTTTGACAAAGCAAGCTAAGTATTCAGCATTATTCCATAGTGTCTGTCAACTTCCTAGGAGTCAGGAACAACTATCTTTTGATAGTTGAATGGACTCTGGCATAGAGAAAATTACTCACCCAAAGTAACCCAGACAACTCAAGATGAAAACTGAGTTTAGGCCTCTTACTACACTGCAGTTCCCCCAGGTCTGCCTGTTGCAGTGATGGTTATTGGAAAGCAGATCCACCCTTGCTGTAAAACATTCTCACATGAGACCCTCATCTCAGTGAACTCTGTATGAGGCTCAGCAGGCATCCACTTAGATAAGTATGCTAAGATCTGTAATTTTGTCTTTATCTGCCTTGACACCTTCATGTGTAGCATCCTGTTAGGCAGATGGAAGATAATGCCACTGGTAGCTGGTAAGGATTTCCTGCAATTATAATAAAAATATGAAGCAAATATATGTAGTCTGAATTGAAATGCTGAAGTTGGTTATTGTGCTCCTATGACTGTAGGAATAAGATTTCTCCTCGGCCTTCTCTGCTTTAGAATAAACCATCCCAGCTGTCTCAGCCTCTCAGCATAGGGGAGATGCTCCAGTCCTTTCACCATATCTTGTTGGACTCTCCAGTCAGTATGTCCATGTCTCTCTTGTACTGAGCAGCCCAGAACTGAAGACAGTGCTCCCAAATATTCACTGTGTTTTTATGGCATTCAAACTCTGAGCCTGTCTCTGCTCTATTTGAACTGAAAGATCATCACATTAAGGGCTTGTCCACGAATTCCTTTATCTGCAGTATGAAAATGCAGAGGTGGGGAGGAAAACAGTGGATTAAATAATTACTCAGAATTAACTCTATTCCTTTCACTCCAGAAGCCCAGTCTCTTGACTAGCTTGGTTAAACTGGCCTAATTCCTTCCAACAGAGAGAAGAAGTGGCACAGGCACACCCTTTTGGTCCAGTGCAGTCCTGGAGATTTATTTTCACTGCTGGATTTACAGAAGCTGCAGTTTCATTTCACCCTCTTCTCTCCCACTCATACCACTGGGATAAAAAAGGAGAAGCAAAAGGAGAAGCTGCCACTGGGAGAAATATGTTTATATGTTTCTGTCAATGAACAGCAGGACTCATTTTCCTGGTCCTTCTGATATCAGACAATGGAGATGCAGGGAATAGAAATGAAATCTGATACTTAAAAGTGAGGGAAAATGACTAGGTCCCCCTCAGAGGTCTGAAGACACCTGTTGTGACAAAGCTTTTATTTGCCCTTACAGGATAAATAAGGGAAAGAGTAGGCCAGGGGATATGTCCCAGGTCTCATCTGGTCACCAACAGCAGTAATCCAACATTTGTGGACTGAGAATAGATCTATTGCTGAGAGTAACTCACCCTTATGGACAAGAAACCTGTCCTTGTAAAACACTTTAGTGAGAGTATGGAAAAGGCAAGTCCTTGCTCTTGTGTGAAACTCCAGTTTGCAGGACAATGATCAACTAATACCACTGATGAGGTCGTTGTGAGATGAAAAAGCACATGGGATTTATCTAACTGTTTTCTCACAGATCCATGGGGCCAAAACTTCACAGCTGGAGGCATGAAGCTGATCTTTCATCAGGACAGCACAATTTTGCACAGGGCTGTTAGAGCGGACCCTGCAAGAGACATGGAACAGCAGTGAGAATGAAAGAAAATACTGAGATTATCTCCTGGAGACAAGTATGAAAAACATCTGATTTTGAAGAGTATAGCCCAGAGGAAGAGAAACAACCTGACCTCCAAAAGGCAGCTGTTAGAAAATAAAATGCACACCAAAGAACCGATCTACCTACCACAGCTAAGTAATTTTGCCATCATAGAACCCAAATCAGAACCAGACATAGACACAATTCCCTGCAGTGATATCCACCAGCATATGAGTGGCAGTGGTAAAAGTCTCATGGAATGATCACTGCCTTCAAAGAGTTTGTAGGAACAGAAAGCTGGATTTATTCAGGGAACTAAGCCAAGTGCTCAGAGTACTGACCTGTTGACAGTGAGATCTTGGGCAAGTTTTCCTTGCTGGAGAGGCTTTAGAAACTAACTCATTGCCTTAACTACCATAAAAAGGAAAGGGCCAGGCAAAGTCACCAGATAAAAACATGTTTTCCCTCATGGAAAACACTGACTTTTGTCCAAGTAAAGACTGAGATAAAATTAAGGTTCTGACTTAGGGTGGCACCAGTAGAGCAGGAGAGGGCTGCGTTCCTGCACCCAGTGACAGCAGCATTCAAGAGAATGGGTGCATGGTGGCTAAACCCAGGAAAGCCATATGCCTTTTTGACCAAGTATCTGCGTGCTAGTGCAGGTAAATAAAGTCCTTGGTCTGAGTAGCTGGAGGGAAGTAGAGAGTGAGATACTAACACTTGACCTGCTTTTCACAGGTACATGCCCTTACAAGGTGCAGGGCAGAGAAAAGTAAACCCTGTTGAGCTTAGTGCAGTACAGGTGACAGGAAGAAGAAAATCTGCCCAGGAAGAAAGCTCATGACATCTGAAGGAGAAACTCTGGGTGTTCTGGAACACCAGGCAATCTGAATAAGCACTATTGTTTTTAAAACAGAATGAAACTCACCTGGCATCACTTAATACAGAGCCATCCTCCCAAATCCATCCAGAGCTTGTACTGTTCCTCAGTCCAATCCAGAAACATTCTGCTTGAATACGCTTGAACAGATCCTAGAAATGATGATGAATCACAAAGTGACTAATGGAAGCCAGCCTGAAAATGGAGATAAGGATAAGTAAAGAGAGCAGAGAGCAAGATACATCCCCTCACCTCACTGTTCCTTAAGTGACTGACAGTACTGCTTCCCCACACCTTCTAATGACAAGGCCAGGAGTCAGACTTGATGATCCTGATGGGTCCCTTCCTACTCTGCATATTCTGTGATTCTATGGTTCTATGATTTTATGAATTGCACCCCAGTCTCCTGGAGTTTCCTGCACAGAGCTTTATGTAGGAAGGTGTGCTATTAATATTAACACCCTACTATACAGCTAACTAGCAAGCTAATATGAAATATTAACAATTAAAGGTAAAATCAGGGCAGGATAGGGCAGGGTAGGGCAGGAAGTGCAGGCACTGACAGATATGTGTAACAAGCCCAGTACGAAAGCTCTTTGAATTTCATACACATTTCCCTCCTATGTGTTTTCAATGTTCATTTCCTTTTAGCTAACTTTTAACTTCTGATTGTTGTTAAAAGGTGAAGCCTGCAACAGAAATTCAGCCCTGAAGTAAATTCCCCATCCCCAACCCTCCTCTCCACAAAAAAGACAAAGCCAGGAAAGGTAAGTTTGTCCTGTCCACCTTTGCAATCAAAGAACAATAACCTTTTAGGGGTATGGCTGGGCTCCACTCTTATCTCCTGCTGCCATAAACAAAGCTTCAGAGAAGACATCTTCAGGGAGAAGCATTAACAAAGGTGGCTTGGTAAAGTTGTGGGAATAGGAGCAGCTTGAGGAATCACTGAAGTGTTGCTGATGGTTTGGAGATGACAGTGCTTTCCTAGCACGTGGAGGTTGAGCAATCACAGCCTTTGCAGTACAAGGCATGGATAGCTAGAAAAGTTTTGTTTAGGTGGATGAGTCTAACCCCAACCCTAACTCCAACCCTGAGCAGGGATAATGGGTAACACTCTAGTAGCTGAGGTGGTAGTAAGAAAGCGGCAGGAGCAGGAAGGCTTTCTTCACACCAAAGAAATGGGTAATCTGGGGAAGACGCCTATTTCTAAAGGCGACAGGATTTGTCTATGCAAATGTGAGAGCCTGGTACATGCTCCCAATCAAGCAGAAACCTGGCTTTGTAATCCTCCAGAGGACATCACACAATGCAACTTCTGTCCAGGGACTGGAAGCTGTCCACGTTCATTGGACCTGAGCTAATAAGCCCTGGCTTGAGCAAAACAGGATCAAGGTTTCTGCTCTACTTAAGCAGATGTGCCTCAACGCCCCAGTAATCAGCACTACCCATTTCTCTAGTGACCATACATGCCCCTGCCCCCAGAGAGCACCTGCAGTGGAACACATGGTTCCTTATTTCACTAGCACAGCTGAGGTACTTCGGCAGACAGAGGAAGTAAGCATTGAAAAGAGACTGAGAAAGAAATATCTAAGCATGAAGACAAGGGATGGAATGGGTCACTGAACAGGAGGAGCGGGAGTGGTCACAGGGAGCAGAAGTACTGCTTTTGCAAAGGAAGCATTCCTTGAGAGCAGGGACGTATCAGTTTGTAGGCAACGAACGCAGTGACTGCTCAGTGCCACCGTCATTTCCTGTAATCATTCATATCAGTCTTATTGGGACTGGAGAGGAGGTGGAGAAGAACAGTGGAGAAGGCTGTCCTACCATCCTTCATAGGATGATTCTGAGTACCTGATAGGGACCCTCATCTCTCCGTTCTTCCCTTTGCTTCTCTGCTTCCTGCAAACTTTGTGATGTGTAACACCACAGTTGTAAATCCTTCATCTCCTTTAAAACCAAAATATTGCTGAAGTGACAGCACTGCTTGTATGTCAGTCACTTAAGTATCTGCAAGGAAATGCGAGATCCTCAAAGCCAAAGAAAACCATTACCATCTCCAAGATATCACTGATCACCAGGAGGTGAGCTCCCTGTGCCCTGCAGGATTCCTGGCTGGAATTCCAGTCCTTCTTCTCCGTGGAGAAGGAGTAGCAGCTCCCTCTGTAGGCCACCCACTGTTGAGGGCAGTGTGGATGGCAGTCACCTGTAAAGAAGTCAAAATACTCATACTCTTCTCTACCATTAACCAACAGAATCACTTGTCAGCAAGGACCTACTGAGAAACAACTCATCTGGATAGTTGAAATACAGAAAACTCAAATCGGGACAAGATTCTGAAAATAACAGAGTAATTTCAAAATCTTACAATAGTCACATGCCCTCTGATGCTGGTGGCAAGCATGCACACACTCACCCCACCCCCAGGTTTCCACTGAACCACTTGGATACCCAATAATACCCAACTGGCTATCTGAAAACAGATCACACTCTGTGGGTATGGTGTGATCACGTTCCACCTTAGATGGGTGGATTTTAAGCAACTAACAGGAAGCTCCTCCACATGGCCTAGCACCTCCTGCATGTGTGCAAATATATTACAGGCCTATTTTTGTTCTACAGTTTACCACTACATTTACCAGGCAAGTCTACAAAGGCTTTTCAATATGTTTAACTGCTCTTTGCCACAGGATCTGAAGTGGTTTTTCTGGAGTCTGCATGAGGAATTTATTCTTCAAAACATTCTGGATAGGCAGTGGGTACATAAGGCTGGTAGAAACCTAGAAGAGCTTCTGGTTTAACTCCATACAATGGAGTTTCTGTGGTTAGATGTGTCACTGGTCCTTTGCTGTTGGTTGCTCATGCTCAGCAGCCCTTTTTGCACTTACTCAACTTCCAAATCAAAGCAATTGCCAGGGAGATGCTCAGTGTCCCAAAGCCTATGACCAAGCACTTCAGAACTGCTGACCACAGATGGGGAGCTGTAAAAGAGAAAAGAAACCATAATGAACAGAAGCCACAGGAAAACTGACTGTGGTTTTACATAGTTTGCTTGCGTCCTGGGCATTTCCACAAGGAACTGCACTGTTTAGGGGATCAGGTCTGTATACACTCTGCACATGGTGGACATCACTGTCCCTGCCCAGGACCAAACTGGGGCCTCTCCATCAGCCCAGGGCCCCATTTCAGCTGGGTTTGGGGCCACCAGTTCCTGTCTGAACTTCCCAGGGGGTACCTTTCTCCACATCAGCCACAGCTGTGCCCCTGCCTGGCCACAGAGCCTGCTGGTCCAGCCTCTGTGGTGGCTGATCTCAGCACAGAAAGCACCTACCACAAGTGAGCTGGAGCTACCTAGGCACCGTGTGACACCTCGTGCTGGCAGGAGCCTCCCAACAAATCCACTCCTGCCTCAGCATTGAAGCTTGGGGTGGAAACCACAGAGCTGCATTGCTACAGCCACCGTGTCCCAGTTTACATGTAAACAGAAATCCAAAGCTTTTCCCCCAGCTCTCCCAGCAATAACAACAGGTTTAATCTCAGCATCCTGTTCACAGGCTTAGACACATGGTCATGCCACATCTTCCCAGGATACTCCCAAAGCAGTTCTACATTTTCATCTTCCATGGTGGGGTGGGAGGATGGGAGAGCCAGCCTTGAAGACCTTGGGACATCTCCCCCTTTACACTTTCACCACCACTGTTTGCTGTTCACTGGCTGCCAGTGGCAGAGGGTGAGTCCTTGGGGCAACTTCCACTATAGCACAGCACAGCTTGCTTTCAAAGGGCTGGTCAGGACTGGCGTGTAGAAGTCTCCTTATGTACAGCATGACATGCTAGCCTCCAGGCTACATGTTGCTTTTCCACTGCCATCTCCTGGAGCTATGTTTGACCTGAGAGGCACTTGCTTTGCATGAAACATTTGAAATCTCAGCACTAAAATCTCCTCTCTCCCAGACAGAAGACAGGATGACACATATGGGCACAGATGAGCTCCAGGGGGAGCTTGGCTTGCTTGTTTTATTAATCTTGGTATGATAGCTGCACAGACAACAGCACTTCCTAAGAAGCAGTAAATGTGCAGCTAACTTATGTACCACATCCTGCTCTTGTGATGTTCCAGAACCTTCTACCCAAATCTAGCAACAAAATCCCCATGGATCCCATGAAATGTGAGGTGCTTCTCTCTTGGTCATGTCAAGAAACCCAAAGAAACACATTTCATCTCTTGGGGGAGGTTGAAAACAAATGCAGATTACATATGAAGAATATTGTGAGAAAGACAAAGAAAGCCAGTGCTAAAACAGAAGGTGAAGGGGCTCCACTTAAAAACAAGAACGCATCCTTTACACATTGGAAGCTTTGTTCAAATATAGAAAGTAGAGCAGATCAGTAAATTAATAAGAATTAATATATTTTGATCTTGAGCAGGTTGCAGGCTCACTGATGTGAAGGCCAGTTTCTCATCTATAGCAACACACTTAGGCCTGTGGTTTTACCTGGAAGAAGTTTCTAAGGTAACAAGGGAGATCATGAAGGAGCATTGTTGTAAGCATCATTCTTCTGGTAGAAAGATCTTTTCTAAGATAGGGGTTTTCTCATGTTTCCTGAAGCTTGTAGGATCTTCTAGCTGTCCCAAGAGTTTAAAAATAGTAACATTTCTTATTTTTTAAAATCATTATTACATAACAAAATCCCATCTCTTTTCAGAGACAAAATACAGAAAGACTTTTCAGTTACAACCTACTCCTCAGCTTCACACAAAGGGACAGTGGGAGAACTGAAGGACTTGGACTGGGTCTGGAACTTAAACTTGACTCTGCCTCTCCATTCCTCTTGTTTGTATCCCTGGCAGCTTGGGTTTTGTCATTAGATTAGGCCTCAAGAGAATGAAGTCAGCCCAAGGTTAAGGGGCAGGGTGGAGGTTTTTCTGTGCAGATTACAACTGAAAACTTGGCAAAAGGGGATGAAACATAACTCCTGGTTCTGAGATCACATCTGTCCTTTTGTTTTCCTTCCTCTCTTGCCTCTCCAAATAAGGTGTCACCTGCATCGTTCAGGTCACTCTTATGTTTTAGGGGAAACTGCCAAGACAAGGCAACCAGGATGGCAGTCTTCGAAAAGGTTAATCCTTAAATGTCAGCACCAGGCACGGAGCTGGTCCCTCCTGGCAATGAATAGAGCAGTTCACTCTCTATTGTTTCAAGCCAACTGCAGAAAAAAGGGAATGATTCATCATCAAAACAAAATCCCAGGGCACCTCCACAACCCTAGCAGTGGGAGAGTCACTAAAGTTCATAAAAATGAAAAAAATATGGTATTAGATAATTTTGGAAGGAAAAAAAAAACAAAGTGAAGTGGGAAAACAGGAAGTGTTTGAGGTGAATTTGAGCTGCACTTGAACTGCAGAGATTAATCCAGAGAAGCAGAATAAAGTATTTCACAAATCAGGATTTTTATTTCCTGCAAGAATGAGTCCCTGCAGTTCACACTTTTTGAAACAGGTTCAAGGGGTTTTGTTTGATCCTCAGCCCCCAAATTACATGTGAAGCTCTCGTAGGAGTGGATGGGAGAAGTGCCTAAAATGAGTTTGAAACAGGAGGAAAATCTAAATGGAGAACCCAGAAATATTTCCATGTAGTTGTCCGATGAACTGTGGAAGAGTCTATCCAAGGGGGAAGTGGACTGGTGGACATTTAATGCAAATACCCAGTGTTATCACTTTCTGTTTACAAAACACTCCAACAGGTCTCTTGGTGCTCTGAAGAAATTACTCTGATACTCTCCATTCTTTTGCAAGCAACATGACCCAGTATTTTTAGGTTTGTGAGTCCAGATTCAGTTCAAAACCTGAAAGCTGTTAGCATTTTACAATTCAACTCATCTAGGACAATCTGAAGAATGTCATGGCACTGTCCTAAACAGCTCCCTTCAGCTCCTGCCTACCTCAGTATGGGAGCAGCATGACTACCTAGAGCCAAGGAGGAGAATTTGAGATACAAGGATTCTGTTCTTGGCTGTGGCACAGACCTGGTTATTGCTGTTACTACAAGCACACTACACAGGCTAACACTGTCTTAAGTGACTGCTGTACTGACCTTCTGGTAGTGCAGCATATCTAAGGCTCTCTGGAAGCCAAACAGAAGAAAAAACCAGGGCAGCTCTTCATTTTTGAGGAGTCCATGAGCACCAAAACCTGTTGGTTTGACCAGAGGACTGATCTACACACCCGTGATACTGCACCTACAAAGTCAGCAAGGGTGTGCATTTGAACAGAGGAAAAATACCTGAGAGCACATCTCTCAGAACTGATAGAGGCAGGAACAGAGTTGAACATAAAGCTCACTTAAAGTGAGCTCCTTAGGGATCTCTTTCATGCTGAAGAGAGCTGAGAAATAATCAAATAATATGCACAAAACGTGTTCAAGTATTAGCTTCCTTATTTTCGACTGTCTGACCATAGCTCAAAACGATGAGGTTTCATAAAAAAATGTGGAGAGATGTTAGAAAGAAAAATGCAAACATCTCAAGAGGGTATCAGTTAATCTCCTTTGAATAGAAATGGCAAGGAATGAAAGAATGCTACTGTGTTTTCTGATGCAACAGAAAACATAATTTCCGGTGAAAACATATGCAAAGGGAAGACTGCCCTCCAAACAGATGGAGTGTGAGTACCAGATAGGAACTGGGGTGTTTCTGTGCTGGATTTGTTTCCACAGTGAAATAAGTGACCAGGCAGCAGTAAACACCACAGGTATGCAATACTATTCTGATCAGGGTATAGAAATCTTGTATCCCACAGCAAGCATCCACTTTGCTGTAACACCTTTGGAAATCTAAGGTCAACCATTAGCGTTGCAGCCAGTGCAACAGAACTCACCTAAAGCACACTGAATTTCATAGAATCATACAATGGTTTGAGTTGGAAAGGATTCTAAAGCTCATCTAGTTCCAACTCCTCCACCCTTTTGCATGAAGGAAATATTTGCAAAGAATGATCACCAGTGCAAAGTTTGACTCTTTGAAGGTGGTATTTCTCGACTAAGCTACCAGGGGAATTGTTCAGTGTGACATCTGCAGGTCTAATCAGGAGTAATGGAGAGGAAATGAGGAAAGAAAAAATTTAAGGAAAGCACTAAGAAAATCTTCCTGATAGTAAAGCGTTCTGAAGAACTGTTTCACGGAAAAAGCTGAAAATTTGCTCACTAGGAGGTATGTAACACTAGAACACAGAAAACAGGAAAAAATCACAAAAGAATCCTGCATAGCCCCACGGGAGAGAGGCTGGATGATCTCATATACTTTCTCTGTCTCTGATCTCTGATTAGCATCTGCCTCTAATTTATCTGTATTCGCATCTTGCCTGTCCTTCAAAGAACTGTTGCTCACAACCTCTTGCTGCTGACAAGCAGACAATTTTAAACCCGTTTTGAAGAAAAGGATGCCTGGGTTGAATGCCCAGGAGTAGACACTGAAGGAAGTCAGTGAGAGAGAGGGGAAACATGCTGGGTCTCTAACTTGTCAGCTTTTATCACTTTAAAATATCCACAGTAATTTTAGAACCAAAGCAGCAGCTCTCTAAGCTGGCGCTCAGAATCACTGGCCAGTTCAGAATGTTTCTGTTAGGTCTTGCTTTCACTCAAAGAAAAATTTTTGGTTGACCTACCTCATTCATCTTTCCTCACCTCTTTTTTCCTGTGGAGCTTTGGCCCTTGGAGGAGGAGTCTGAGAGAATCTGACAGAAGTATACGTTACCTCCTCGCTCTCATCACCTGCAGAAATTTCTGATGTGCTTGCCTCCATGCCAAAGCAAGGTGTGTGCACAAAAGGATGTTTTGATCAGGCTGTTGAACAACAGGGCTCAATGCTTGTGAAACAGGAAACCTGAGGCTATATTCAGAAGACAAAAAATATGAAGCTGCTACCTCTATCTCCAGCCGCTAAGATAACCAAATTTACAGCGGAATGGAGAGCAGTGGAACTGCAGCAGCTTTCATTTTCTAACCTGATAGAGTATGTCTCAAGAACAGCTGCAAATGGAAAAGGTGATTAATCACAACGTTCAGGGGTACTCTAATTGTTGCCAATTCAAGAGGGTGTAGTTACACCGATGCAGCAATTGGGAGGATTTGTGCTGCTCTGAGGAGCTCCCTTCAGGGCAGAAGCAGCAGGATGCTGACAGCACAAGGTAAAAAAGGTGAATAGTGAGAGTACAAGGTGAAAAGTGGAATAAGCTATGGCTACGGCAAACTGGCAGCCCAGCTGCTGTCAGACAGAAAGTAGAGGTGGACAGCACAGTTTTGAAAAAGAAGCCTTGTGAGCTTTGGACAATTCCATTTTGGACTGGGAACTCCATCTACACCCAAAACTGGTGTGGCTGTGCTTGAGCCACAAGGCAGGCACTGAGAGCTGGCATTCTTCAAGTCGCTCCAAGCCAACATCTCAACAGCATCAGGGAGACAGGGACATACTGAGGAGAATCTACCAAAGAGGCACAAACAGGATAAAGGGACCAGACCTTCTGTCCTGGGAGGAAAGACTGAGACGTCTGGGACTGTTTGGCCTGGAGAAAAGACTTCTTGGTTAGGATCCAATTAATGTATGTAAATACCTGAAGGGAGGGTACAAGAAGAGCCAAACTCTTCAGTGGTGCCCAGTGACAGGACAAGAGGCCATGGGCACAAACTGAAAGACAGAAGGTGTTGCTTCTGAATATCAGAAAAAACTTTTTTATTCTGAGGGTGACTGAAAACTGATATAGGTTGGCCAGAGAGGTTGTGGTGTGTCCCTCTATGGAGAGTGGCCTGGACAGAGTCTTGGGTTGTAAGGTGGACCAGGTTGTAGATGGCCTGGCTTGAGCAGGGGGTGGGACCAGATGACCTTGAAAGGTCCCTCCCCAACTCAACCATTTAGTGATTCTGTGGTCAGCAACAACAGGAAAGGCTACTTTTCTTTTGAAGTATTGACCATGGATGAGAAGAGTTCAAGTTGTGCCAGGGGAGGTTTAGATTGGGTATTGGCAAAAATTTCTTCACCAAAAGGGTTATCAAGCACTGGGACAGGCGGCACAGGGAAATAGTTGAGTTACTATCCCTGAAAGTATTTTAAAAAGATACAGATGTGGAGCTTAGGGACATGGTTTAGTGCTGGGCTTGCCAGAGTCAGGTTAATGGTTGAACTCAATGATCTTCAGGGTCTTTTCCAACCTAAAAGATTCTGTGACTC
This sequence comes from Irena cyanogastra, assembly GCA_013397155.1. Classification (NCBI taxonomy): domain Eukaryota; kingdom Metazoa; phylum Chordata; class Aves; order Passeriformes; family Irenidae; genus Irena; species Irena cyanogastra. Next base: position 37,174 of record VWZV01004692.1, read on the forward strand.
TGTGATGGGGAGTACAGATGTTTCCAGCACTCTGAGAAATCTCTTAGCTGCATGGTTGGCTGGTTTTTGTTTTAATCCACATTCTGATCCCTTCCATTTCGTGCTCAGAATGGGGATATTGGTCAGGCTCAGGCTGCAGTTCTTCAGCACAGCACACTACCGTTAATTTCCAGTAATAGTTTGGGCATGCTCAACAAAGGAGTTGGGATGACTGCTACCTCCAATAGGGATGATTATTCCCCCTTCTGGTGACATGTTCTAAATTCAAGAAATTATTGTGTGGGAGGATGTTTACCTGACACAGAGGGGCCAACTTGTTACAATGCCCATGTTGGGGAAGGGGTTGGATATTTCTGCAAATTTCTTCACTTGCTGTAAGGGTGGCATATTGCACCCACAAGATTTCTTCCAGTCCTAGGTAGGGCCCGTGGACAACAAGGTAGGGAGTGTGTGCTTGAAAGGATGGGGAGGGCATAAGACAGCAGAGCAAGACAAGAGGCAGGAAGTCTCTCCTAAATGCTTCAAATGAATAATAGAGAAGTCTAAAGAGAACTCTCAAGCTGAGAGAGAGAGAATTTGCTATTCTCACAAGGGTAATATAGTCTGTACAGCTGAAAGGTAACTAACAGGATTCAGACACAGCTCAAGTGTCCAGATCTGATTTTGTCCCCGCTTTGTGTTTCTTTGGTAGCTTCTCCCCAGTATGTCCATGTTCTGTCACACTTTGGAATAAAGGCGTCTCTCCCAGCTCCTGCCAGTTTTGTCACTTTTTAAGTGCCCAGGCTGCCTGCTGGCCCAGAGTGACTACAAAGACAGCACTATTTGTGAAGAACTGGAGAAGTGAAAGCTGGTGAGAAAGAATTAAGAGCTCTGTTTTAATGCGGTTTACCTTTTTTTTTTCCTAATATTAGCAGTAAGTTGATTTCTTTGGACAGGAAGTAGAGAGGGAGGGATCACACTGTAGAAGGTGTAAGGACAACTCTCAGTTATTATCTAAGTGTGAATAAATAAATCTGACTTCTGCAGCTGTGCCATACAGTCAGTATGGAGTCACAGCAGGACTAAACCGATCAGTTTTCCAGGAGCCAGCAGCACTTCTTCCCTAGTTCTTCACTACTGAGGCAGCATACCAAAGGGGAAACCTCCCCAGTTTCTCTCAAACTGGTACCTTTTCCAGCATGTTGGTATGTTCATTAACTGCAGCATTTCTTTCTTAACTAGAGGATGCAAAAGCCCCAGAACTCTGACAGAGAACATCTGTCCCTTCCAGTAACAAACTCCTGGAAAGTGGATGTGCTCTGGAAACACATCCTAAGGAGAGAGATGTCCTTTGAACAGGCCAGTCTCACATCTCACATTTATAGCATTATTAATGACATCCAAGATGCTCAAGCACACTAATTTTGTGTGCTGGACCTGGAATTCCTCTACAGTGGCAAAATCTGCAGGAGCTGGGGGACGCACCTTTATTCCAAAGTATAACAACAAAACATGGAAAGAATCCACCAAAGACACAAAGTGGGGACAAAATCAGAAGGATCAAGGCCACAAAGCAGTTTTGTGAAGTGGTCGAGACGCCTTGCTCCTGCAACACAAGTCACTCTGGAGGCACCTGGTGGGGATGGCAAAGCCCAACGACAGAGGGACTGCTACCGCCTCCGGCAGCGGGAGCGAGTGGAAGGGTGATGCCGAGAAGCCTTTCATTCCTGCTGATGGGGCCACCTGCCCGCGGCTGCTCCGAACCTGTGCCGGGCACAGGAGAAGGGAGAGCGCGACTTCAGCGAGGGGCAGTCAGAGAGCACTTGGGTGAGCTGATCTGCAGCCGGGAGCTCGGCGATCCCCACCCGCGGGGCTGCTTCCTGCCGTTTCCCGCTGCCCCGGCACCGCAAGTGCGGCTCCCTCCGGCACCGCGCCCCGCGGCGGCTCCGCGCTGCACGAGCTCCTCCTCCCTGCCCGCCCTCGTCGTTCATTGGCAGAAAGGCGAGTGGGGGCGGGGCCTCCGCCCTGAAGCTTGTCGTCCATTGGATGACTGAGAGGAAGTGAGCGTGGCCTGCGGCGCCCCCGGCCCTGCCCGCCTTTCGCCCGCCGCGCGTCATTCGCTCCGAAGCGCTCCTGGGCGGGCGATCCCGGCCGCTCCCGCGCTCCCATTGGTGCCAGGCGCCAGTTCCGCCACGCTCTTCCCAGTTTCCGGCTCGCGGGGCGGGTGAGGGAGCCGGTCGGGACGCGGAGGAGGCCGGTGCCGCCCGTGCCTGTGGTTCCCGGGCCATCCAGCATGGGATGCGCGTGAGCCGCGGGCCTGTCTTCCCTGTGGGCGGCGGCGCCTGGTCCCGGGGCGGCCGCAGGTGGGTGCGGGGGGCTGGGGAGCGGGGCACAGCGAGGCCGCGGGGCGAAGCCGCGCTCCGTCCCGGGCGGGTCTGCGGCAGCGGCCCCCGGCTGGAGGAGCCCGGCCGGGCCACTCCCAGCGCAGCGCAGCAAGTTCCCGAGAGAAGCCGTGTCTAGGGCTGAGGGCAGGTCCTGCTTTTGGCCTCGGCAGAGAGCGGTCACGAGCCCTCGTGTCACGGGCTTCCTCATTTCGGTGACCGCGCACTGGAACAGATTGCCCGTGGAGGTTGTGGAGTCTTCCTTAGTGGAGGTATTCCAGAGCCGTCTGGACAGAATCTTGTGCCGTGTGCTCTAGGATGACCCTGCTGGAGCAGGGAAGTTGGACCAAATGACCCCCTTTGGTCCCTCCCAGCCTTACCCATTCTGTGGTTTCTGCGTTCCTAACCTCTCCATGGCGAGCAGAGCCCCCGCTCAGCAGCTGTGAGCTGTCGCGGTGGACTCTGCGGGGCTGTGGGGAAATCATTAGGTTCAGTCAGATGGGCTCGGTGTCCGCCTGCAGCCAGGTGTTTATTTAATGGAGGGTCTGCCTTCCACCAGCGGCTGGAGCTTTACCAAAAAATCTGCAGCACAAGAAGCAGAGTGGGATATGTTGCAGTGCTTTGTTTGGCTGGTGCCATCGTTGAATGTTTCATATGTAATTTTAGCATGAACCTGAAAGCGAAATCTTACAGATTATTATTATTATTGCTATTATTACTGTTACTATCTTCATTACTGCCTCGTTGATTGGATCTTACATAGGATGCCTCGCTTTCCTCCTTCCCTGGTGTAAACTGGGAAGGAAAAGAAGAAGGAAACTGTTCTGTGAAGTTGCAGTTTAGCATTGTTAATGTCTTCCAGATTTTCAGCTAAAGGAGTACTGGAAAGATCATTATAAAGATTAAGGCACTTGAACAAACAGAGCCTGACTAATCACAGTGGCTCTTCCCTGTGAGCTCTTTACACGAGAGCTGTGAAGATGATTGATTAGAGGCCTCAAAAATAATTTTGTGCTGACTGGCTTCTCAGTGCAACGCCATAACAAACAGTGGATTATGCCTGAAATTTACTCTAGCATTCAGTCTGTTGGACCCTGCTCTGGCAGCTAATTAATGTGCTCAGTGGCAAAACTCTTTGTGGTCTCAAGGCAAATGCAGAAAAGAGCCCCAAATCGGTCCAGTGAATTGTCTTTGGCTGCCGAAGAGATTCAGATTTAGCATCTCTTGTGAACTGTGAGTTGTTTCTAGATTTCAACTTCTCCTTTTTGCAGCCAGGACTGAGGAAATGGCTAATCATTGACTCCACGACCCTGAAGTTAGTTTGCAGGGGGCTGAAACTAATCCTTTGCGAAGTTAATCCTCTGTGTTCTCTGTGGCATGTATCCAGGATGTCACCACCTTGCCATACCTCTGCCTTGCTGCTGGTGTTTATGGCCCTGGCTGTAGTGGGGGCTGAGCAGTCAGAAGAGAGGAGCTGTGATGTGGTTGGTGATGAGAGCACTGAATCGCAGATGGAGAGAGCCCTGCTGAAGAAACTGGAGCCCCTGAGCCACATGAGGTACAGCACAACACCCTGCAGGCCTCGGGGCTGCACAGTGGGCCAGGGGGAAGGGAGGATTTGGGTCAGGCTGCAGAACGGACTCCCTCTGTTAGTATGGTCTCTGATTGCCTTCCAGGTCTGAAGCGCCCACTGCTTCCCAGTGTTCTTTGTAATCCAATGGGCTGTCTCTTCTGTCCTCTCCCTGCTGCAGGTTTAACGTGACTGTGGAGAAAGGCAAAACAGAAAACTATGTCTACAACTTCAGGGTGTGCAGGGAGGTCAATAGCACCTCGCACGACTTTGGTGGCCTGGTGCAAACAGATAGACAGAGTGGGAAGACCACGGTGATAGGAAGAATCAATGAAACCCAGGTCTTCAATGGAAGTATGATTCCACTCAATACTTGGCTTACTCAGTAGCTGCCTTTCGCCTCCTGATCTGGATTTGCAGCCTGTATTGTTTCTCTCCTGGCAGGTGACTGGATCATGCTGATTTATAAAGGAGGTGATTCATATGGCAGGCACTGCAGTGGTGAGAAGAGGCGAGCTGTGATAATGATTTCTTGCAAGCGGGGAGTTACAGCGGTGAGTGACACCTCGGGTGAGAGAGCATCAGGAGGCTGCCGGACCAATGGCTGGTTGTGAGCAGAGGGTTTTTGAGGGGACAGTGAGCTGGCCTCCAGTGTCTGGTGCCTGGCTGCACCAACAGTGATAAAACTGTCTCCTGGTGAAATTCATTGTGCGTGGGCATGTTTTCACATGACTTCATTTTTCCCAAATTGCAGAGTTCATTCAGCATTATTTCTGAAGAGCGGGAAAAGGAGCAGGAGTGTTTCTACCTCTTTGAAATGGACAGCAGTGTGGCTTGTCCAGCTGAGAATTCCCACCTCAGCGTTGGCTCCATTCTACTGATCACGTGAGTCATTTGAAGAGCTGTTTGTGCCTGAGTCATAATCTCCAGTGCTATTTAGAAACGTAGCAAATGCTATAGTAAGACTAAATTACTGCAGTATACTTTCCCATAGCCACCATTAGATGTTACTATGCCTCTGAGCTTTTTGGACAAAAGATCTTGCTCAAGGCATGATGCTGGGCTGGTCTGTTCCCAGTAAATGTTTTCCTTCATAGCTTACAGACAAGTGCACTGAAGCATGGGAGATTTGACTTCCTAAAATTGCATGATGGCTCTTTGCCAGAGCTGGGAACTCAGACCAGGAGTCTTGACTCATTTTCTGTGTTTGTGCTTAGAGGCACTACTTCACATAATGCTGCTAAAAGACTTATACAAGCAGATTGATAACTTGAGGACCTTTTATGGTCTTGTTTCTGTTTACAGCTCTGTTCTTGAGTGGTGCTAGCATTGTTCCAATGCCAATGTGAGGCAGGTAGCTGGCTTGGAAGAGATTTTTCTATAGGATTTCCTCAGCTTTGATTTTCCTTTTTTTTTTTTCTTTTAATTCTGCCTTTTAGGTTTGTGTCACTGATTGCAGTCTACATCATTGGTGGGTTCCTCTACCAGCGCCTTGTTGTGGGAGCAAAGGGCATGGAGCAGATTCCTCACTTTGCCTTCTGGCAAGATCTGGGCAATTTGGTGGCAGTGAGTAAAAATTCTTATGTATCCTCAACCTGGCCCATGTTAGGAGAAAAAGGCATTGACTCTGTGTTTTGGTAGACCTACCATCAGAGTGGAGTACTTTGAAGCAGAAGAGGGTATCTGTTTTCTTTTTCTTGAGTATGCCATTTTTTAATCCTTGCTGAGACCAATTCCCTGTCTCTGTCCTGCAACTGCTACATAACAAACTAGAATATGTGCTCTTCAGGAGTTAACACTTTCCAGGTAGAAATGTTCACCTGGGAACTATGAGATGCTTACTTCTGACTCAGTGAAATCATTCCTTGGTCATTGTAGGCAGTGCTATTTATCCTTCATACTTGCTTTGGCCTGATGTTGCTGCATAACTGTCCAGAGCTTTTAAGACTGAGTAGGGTGGTTTTGTGTCAGGTTTTGGGGAGACGTTTCAGGTAGCACAAGGATAGGCATAATCCCTGAGCAAAAGAGAAATTGCAGGAGCTGCTTTGGTTTGGATGCTGAGTCAATTGCAAACAGTCTGATGCTGGTGCTGTGTCCTGTGCTCGTAGGACGGCTGTGACTTTGTGTGCCGATCCAAGCCTCGGAATGCGCCAGCCGCGTACCGCGGTGTGGGGGATGACCAGCTGGGAGAGGAGTCAGAAGAACGGGATGACCACTTGCTGCCCATGTGATAGGCTTTCCACACCAAGATCTTTTCTCCCTATCTCCCCAGTGCTTGTTTAGCCAGGTGCCTCCCAGCCAGTTCTCCTTCTCTCACTTCTGATTTCCTTTACACTGTTTGCTTCCGCTGTCTCCGGTGTGTCAAGTCCCATGGATGCCTCTGGATGCGAACAGCACCGGTTCCTAATGGCATGTCTTACAAATATAATGCTGGGTTGGGTTTTAAAAGTGCAGCAGAGCTCAGGAGAGAAGTGTTGACAGTTGAGCAGAAAACAACAATGAGTGTTCAGCACTGAGCAGGAATGGGAGATGAATCACTAAGAGGAAAAAAGGGGCATGGATGGGTGCAGAAAGGGAAAGAGGCTATGGGTTAAAACAGCTGACACTGTAAAAGGGATGTTTTGGCTATTTTTTTTCTCTAGGGTTTACAGGATCTGTAAGACACTGGAATTATTTTTCATTGAATGCATTTTCAGCTTTTCTAGCTTCTGCACTGTTATACAATTTCTGCCAGCATAACTGGCACAGAGTGCTCTGTGCCAGACTCTGGGGGTGAAGAGGCATTAGCACCTCTGCAATCTTTTGTTTCCCTAACGGCCGTGGCGTGAACTTCTCAACAGTTCCTTCAACAGCTGTAAAGGGATGCATGCCATTCTCTCAGACTGGAGAGGGGCAATGTTGAAAAACCATAGGAGTTAAATGGAGTCAAAATATTGACTCAGTCTTCTCAATCAGTGAGAAGCAAAAGGAAAAGATGTGCTGCTAAGGAAAAGGAACATTTGCTGAAAGTGAAAGTGACATAAGACAAAATGAGACAGGTAGCTGGCACTTGAGTTCTGACAAGGCTTCCTGAGGTGACTGCCCACACACCTCAGTCACCTCAGCATTGTGATTTCATGCTCCCCAGAAGTTCCTCGTTTTGCAGAGGGTTTTCTTACGAAGCCATCAGAATTTATTTTTATGTCAAAGGAGCCATGTAAGCCCAGGCTAAGAATGCTAACACATTGAGAACTGCATAAGGGACTCTTACATGGTCAGCTTTCATAAATCACTGTCCCCTTAAGCATGGTGCAGGCCAGTCGTAAGACACTTCCCCTGCACAGATGGTACTTAACATGCTGCCACTGGCTGGGAGTAAGAAAGACCTCTTTGGGTCCTGGTGAAAAGCAGGTACAGTTGAGTTGTAGACTTAATGGGAACCTTCAGGAACTTCATACCTTGATTCTAAATTGCTTTTTATTTGAGAGGCTAGACTCTGAGCAATCCCATTCTACCCTACTGTGTGGACTGGCTGAGAACTGCCCCAAGTCTTGGGGGCAGAGACTGTGAATAAGCCACCACAATGTTAACAGCAGAGTACAGACAAGGTTCATGTATTTTTTAAGACAGTGAGAGGAAAGGGGTGGCCCTGCTTTCTTTCTGGGTTTGGAGTGGGCAAGCAATTCCTGCTTTCTCTGACTTTTGTTACAGTCTCAGTCTTTCTGATAACATGGGAAAAATAGGAAGTCAGTAAGTCCGCTACTGTTTTCATGGTGGTGTCTAAGGTAATTTTTTTTGTACAAAACACAACTTTCAAAAATAAAGTGACCAAAAAACCTGGTGAAGTGTTGTGCTGACATAGCAAGAGCTTGCTCTGGTGCCAGAGCATCTTTCTCACCCAGCAGTAAAGGGCCCTTACTGTGTGGTGCCTTGTGCCTGAACTCCTGCCAGTAATGAACGTGTTCCTGTTAGTTCATGGTTTTTGCTGCCACCTTGTTTCACTCCAGGGCCTCTCAGGCCTATGAGGGAAGGCTATCCACATCTTTCAAAACTGAAACTTTAGAGGCTCAGGTAATTATGGAGGGATGGATGATGCCCTACATTTTTCTGCAGAAATGACAGTCATAACTTAGTGATGAGGTTTGTACTTTCCAAACACTTGGGTTAAAAAGCAGCCAGACCTGCAAAGCCTGATCAAGCATTTTTTTTTTTTATTAAAAACACTGAACATGAAATGAAGAAGTGAAGCCTTCCCATTTGACTGAAATAAAATCCAGTCCTCAGGAGTAGCTAGTAACAGTGGTAGGCTACCTGCCTGCCTACCCTGCCAAGGGTCAAACTACACAGGAGTTTTACCACACCCAGCCCACTAAGGATAAAATGGTTTAAGGGCAGCCTTCCTCTGCTCACTGCTGATTCTAACCTCCTCCTCCCCCGTCCCCAGATTACATCAGACCAAACTGTGGTACCAGGGTGCAAGCAAGCATGAGCAGCTTCCTTTGGGCCTATTTACATTCACAAAGCCTCAGAAGTCTTCTCACGTGAACAAGGATGTCACAAAAGTGAGATTCAGCAGCACAGTTAAGACTAGGAAGCTGCTGCCACATTTTATCCATCTACTAAGCACTTTCCTTCCTCTTTTTCTAACATGGGTCAATAAAGAGCCCATTTCAAGGATCTATAATGTTTTCCTACCTATGCTATTGGGCTTTCTCCCATGCCACTACAGCTTTCCTGAAACAGTAGGTGCTTAACACAGAGAATAGTCTTATTCTTTCAAATATTCATGTGAAACTTCTGAAAACAGAAAAGCTGAGATACATGGTTTATAATACCATCTTGCTTTCAGGTATTTGGCTCTAGAGGGCACTTACCTCTTCACAGTTTGTATAACTCCTTCAGGTATTTTGCCTGTTTGAAACAGAGGTGCTTGTGGAAGAGAATAACTCTGCCCAGGTTTTCACCTTTGGCAATTTGGCTACAAAACTGCACAATACCACATTTGGTCCTTAAAAAAATAACCAAAGAACTCCTAAGCAAACCTGGAGGAGCTGAGTAGGAGAAAATCAGCCTGTAACATCAATTCTACCCTTCAGAAATGAGAAGTCATATTAAAAGATCAGTATTCAGTTCTTGTAGGGTGTGTTTGGTTTCTTGTAACTGAGAAATACTTGTTTTACAACAACAACAAAAAACCAAAAAAAAAAAAAAAAAAAGCCTGAGGCAAGCAGTACAATCCTGTCAGCCTAAATTTTGTCCTGTAAGCTCTCCTGAGGATAATCAAGACAGACACAAAAAGAAAAGAATACAAACTGGTAAGAAAACACACAAAACAAAACCCCAGCCCATTTAATGAAAAGCCTTGGTGCTTCTGGAGACTGCTTTGGATCTGTAAATTATGTTCTAACACAATGGGAAGACAAACCTAGTGCTGCGAGGTTCCCTTACATAAAACAATCCCCTCCCCTTTGAGTTTCCCATCACTTTGTCATAAGTACTCAGGAAAAATCCTCTGACTGGTTCTGAGAGGAGCACCTGCAGTGAATAGCTGCCACAACACTTCAGCTTTACTGTCTCCTGTAGACATGCAGAGTGAAGACAAGACAGCTCCTACTGCCACAGGCCTTCAAGTTTGGTATGCATGCTGGAATGGCTATTAAACCCAGTTCATGAGCAGCCTAGGTGTTTTTAAAAGTGGAAAAGCAGCAGCCCCTTTTGCTCAAATTCTTGTTTGTCACCTCTGTCACTTGCCATCTGCTAGTTCCCCTTCATAAAAGCCCCAAGCACAGGTTGTCCCAATGTCCATGTGGGGCCAGCTCTTCCTATGCCTTGGATTCTGGCAATGATATTCAAAGCTAAGATCTAGCAGACCTGCTGTGGCAAAAAGGATTGAGGGCAGTTCCCTTTCAGAAGTCTTTTAAGACAGAAAGAGATCCCCTTAACATCTTTATGTGGTGTATACAGGGGAGGCATATTCAAAATCAGGAAGAAGGAAAGTTGTTTAAAGGCCCCAGGTGGCAGTTTTCCTCAACCTTGTAGCACCATTAAGAGACCAAGAGATGGGCTTGTGCATGGCAGTTTCAATCAGTCAAATTCCTTCTCATTCTTCTTGAATGCAAGACCACAGGGGACTGTCCCATTCTTCCCCACCCCAGCAGGATGCTCCAAAACTGGCAGCTGCCCAGGGGTCAGAGCAAAAGTGAGACCTCTGACTTCAGAGTTCTTAGGCCTCCTTGAGGACATTGATCTTGGCACAGATCTTGAGAGCTGGTCCCAGCTTGATGTTCATGGCACTCATGAGATGTTCCTCCTTCAGAAGCAACAGGGCCTGACCATCAATTTCCTGTGACCGAAATTCCTCAGCAATTTCCTGGCACCCTGTGAAGCAAACAAAAAACAGCAGTGAGAAACACACGTGCATTGGGCACTCCCCTCGCTCCTCCTGCACCTCTGGCAGGTACAGAAAAGCAAGCTAGCAATCTAACCAACTCCTTTCCCCACTCTAGTCCACAGTATCCTTGAGCACATAGGCTACTTGAGAAATAAATCTTGAGCATCCATCTCTATTATCTACTCCAATTCAGAAACACATTCAAAAGCAGTAGGCATCACTGAGACCATTTTCTTTCCAGAAAGACAACCCAATCTCCCCATGCTACTGCATCACAGGAGCGCAGGAGAGGATCTTAACTTCACCTTGCAATGATGCAATGAACTCGTACACCTCCTCCACACTCCAACGACTAGGACTGCTGGACAGGAAGGCTGGGTTGATGCCATGTAGATCTGGGGTAGGGGGGGCCATATTAGAGTTTGCCAGGTCCCTCTCTCCATGAGTGGCCCTTACTGACAGGGGTCCTGGAGATGTAGGGGACAAAGCTTCATCATAGCTGGAGTTATCAGAGCCTCGACTCGAGTCTTCCTGGCCCTACAAGCCCATAGGAAAGAAAGAAAAGAAAATAAAAGGGGTTTTGTAAGAAATTCACAATTACAAGCTGCAAAACAAGACAGTGGGAGCAGCAGGAGTTGTCCCAACAGTCTGGAACAACTGTCTCAGGCTGTTGGTCCACAGGGCAGCTAACACAAGAGCTCCCTCTCTTTCTCACATCAGAACTGAGGCTCATTCAATTCATCTATAGCCCAATTCAAGTCATTCATGTGAAAGACTGCTAATCAAATGGGAAAAGTGGATTGTTTTCTGCCAAGGATGTCAGCTAGTCTCACTCACTGAGACCTTCAAGATGCACATGGGAGCGAACACAGAGTGCACAGAACAAGTAAAACGTGAATACACTTCCTGCAGTCCATGACGGATTTGAACAGCTCCCTGTGCCTTGTGTAACAAGTGTATCAGCGTGCCAGCGGCACATCCTGCACGACTGCATCCACTGTGACAAAGTGGCACAGCCAGAAGGGACAAACTCTACACAGACCTGCCTTGACAGGTGTGTGTCCCTACCCTGTGGCGCTTGCCCTGGATCTTTGTTCGAGCGATTTCAGAGCTGCTGCGCCGTGGTCCCCGTCGGCGCACACGGGCATAGTTGGCTTCCTGGAGTTCCTTCATCTTCTTTCTCTGCAGCCGAAACTGATGGCTGCAGCTGACATTGTACCTCAAGTAAGCAGAAGCAGAGCAGCAGTTAGAAAGCAGCAACTATCTAAACCTACTACTGTTCCTTGCTCTAGATGGGGTAAGACTCCTCTTTACCATCAAGTTCTGTTCCTCCTCCTTCTAAGACTTCCCCTTGGAAGGAACCAGTCCAGACTTCTGACACAAGCAATATATGGACACCAGAGTCTTGATCTAACATCTGACGGTAATTCAGATGTTAGATGTCATCAATTAAGTCATTCCCCTAAGGGAAAAAAGACCCATAACAAGTACTCTGCTATCAACAGGAGGTAGCAATGACTAGTCTAACTCCCCAGTTTTTTCCCCAATGCTCCTTTGTGTCTTTGTCTAGTACCAATGCATGAGACAGCTATCAGTATGCATTTATTTAGTCAGTCAAATGTACATTGCTCTGAAGAGAGGTTCTTTATAGCCCCAGAATCTCCCCCTTGCCACTTCATTTTCTGAGCAAGCCAGAAATCTTGTTTATACTCAGCATCACATCCACCTCTCCAGACCTAGAAGCATTTACAAATCATTTAGAGTGCTAAAGGATCTCTGTGATCAGCACATGCCACAGAGGGAGGATCAGATCTACTGAAAGGTGGTACACTACTTGGAGAAGGGGCACATGCCCAGTTCCAGCAAACATGTAGTCAGAGATAAGGAATATTACATCTTGCTGTTACTACCTTTTAGCACAGGTCATGGAACAAAACCTCTTGGAGCCACGGAACTGGGTTGCTGGGGCATACTTCCCACAATATTCACACTTCAACAGGTTTGCCTTCTTGTCAAGCTCTAACGAGATAGAGACACACATCAGTTGGTGATCTGAGCTGAAGCACATCACACACCCAGTGATTCCCCATTTCACTGCTCTTCCTCTGAGCAGACAGATTCCAAGCACTATTTTCTACTGAATCTCATAAGTAGTTAGCTTGGGGAAGCAACTGGGAAAAGAGAAGCAAAAGCTCTGCTAATTAGGATCTCAGGATATCAAACAGAGCAGTTTTTTTCTCCTGGTCAGTACCACTTCATGGAACAAATAAAAAATAGCATATTCCTCACATCCTACAAGACTGTGGAAGAAATCACCATCTCACTGCTCTGTCCACACATCCTTAACAGCCTACAGTCATTAAAGACAGGTACAGTTCAGAATCTCCTGCTTACAATGGACACAGGATGTGTTAGATCCTATTTACAACAAAAAAAAAAGCATTGTCAGTCTTCTGGCACTCAAAAACAGCAAGATTCTGGTTCCATAGGTCAAGTCTCTAAGGAGCTGGCAGGAAGAGATACAAGTCCATAATGCATTAGGTTAGTAACACAGAGCAGAAACTTTCAGTAACACTAGCTAGTCCTCCTGGTCTTGAAACTCACCCATGGAAGCACTATCCTCTCCCAGAGTATTGCTGGACAGGTTTTCATTCTGACCAGAAGGAGCCTCTCCCTGCAGTGATTTCTCAGATTCTTTCAGCAGCTGAGAACAACCCACCTGGATAGGGAGAGAATGAGTTGGACCCACCAGGAAAGGACTGTGTCCACCACCCTCTGCCAAGGTATATGTAGCTCAAAATTCAACTCAGAATAATCTCTCTGCATAATAGGGAAGGAGACATACTGAAAGAAGTCATTACTGCTTCTGACTCACAGGCTTGGTTGTTCATTTGAAGATCACCAAGCACTATCTGCCTTGAATAATGTCCAATTCCATGTAACTCCGTTTCCCCTTCTTTACTTCAACTTCACTTGCTGCCTGTTCAAAATGCATCTTTCCCTCACAGTGAGGAGAGCCTCCTTACAACTCCTGCATTAATTACTGCTTTGGTGACAACTGGAGTAAGCAGTTGCTGCAACACTTGTTTTACTCCTTCAAACCCCTTCTCTTTAATGACACCTCTTAAAACCTTGCTTCATTCACGACACCTCCCTCCCCTCCCTTCCTCTTTACTGTCTGTGTCTCAGGCTAAAAATGCTGAATTGGAATATGGGGAAAGATACTCCTATGCAAGATGGAAGCCCACCACTCTCCCAAGAAAGTGCTACACCTCCTTCCCCCACAACAGAAAAATCCCTACTGGAAAGGGCTCTGCTCCCTCCTGGATGACAAAGCCTTCAATGATGTGTGTGAGGATCTGGGGCTTGACGATGGCTTGAGGAGGTTTGGAGTCTCCCATCTGACGTGACACCAATGCCAGGTTTGGGGTGGAAGCAGAGGTGGGGGTGGCTGAGACTCCTTCACTTGATGTGGCATTTGGGGTTGCAATGGCAGCAGTATCAGAATTATCTGGAAAGTTAATAGCACAGGAGTGAGCTAACTTTGTTCTACCTACTTCAGGTCATTAGCACACGCAAGCAGAGCTCTCCTTTGTACCTCACCTCCAAGACCACTCTTCTCCTCCATGTTTTTGGGGCTGTCTGTTACAGGAGAGGACCTGGCAGGCAGGAGTGTGGTGACACTGGCTGGCTCCTCCTTCTCTTCCTCTGATTCTGCCTTGCGCTTTACTGCCAAGGTCTGAGATTTGCCCTGCACGAATAAAGAGGAACACGTAAGTAGACAGAAAAGCTCCAAAGCAAAGAACAAGCCAGATCAAAACAAACAAAACAAAACAAAACAAAACAAAACACCACCAAAGAAAACAAACCAAAATGCATCCTGCTCCATCATACTTGATTTCCAGTCTGGTTTCTTCTGGAGATGCCTCTAGCTCCCTCAGTACATAGCTCTACTCGGGAGCATTTGCCTAGCAAGGAACAAAGCTTGAGAAGACTCACTACCATGCCACAGATTAGGATCTAATGTCCCAAGTCATGTTGATACACTGGTATAAGACCAAGACACTGTGCGAACCTCAAAGGATTACTGTAGGAAGAAATGGAATAGCATTCACCCAGCAGTTTCCAAACAGGTTTTTTTGATAAATAGATCAGTTTCAATGAAGAGTCGAAAGAGTAGGGACACACATTCACCAGGAGCAGAACTGACTCCTGCTCTAAAAATCAAGACAAATCCTGCAACACCCTCCTGAAGAAGCATACAGAGAAAGAGTCTCAGCAACTGGTTAAGGAGGTATTCAAGGCAAGGCTGGATAGAGCAACCCAGTCTACAGAAAGGTGTCCCTGCCCACGGCAGGGGTGTTGGAATTATATGATCTTTAGGGTTCTTTTAAACTCCAATAATTAATGATTCCATGATCTGAGCTGGCAAAGTGCTGTTGTCTCAGGGATTTACATAGGCCCTAGCTGGACAATTCACAACATGGACAAGGCCTATGGAATTTGAGTTTTCCTCTGCATAACCTGTTGCTGGGGGATCCTCCAAGGCCTACAGTCAGTGGCTGGTACCACACACCAAGGGATCTGTAACCTGGAAATATCCACACTGGAGCAGTTAATGAAAAACTGCAGCCTGTGGGAAAGACCCACACTGGAGAAGGACTTTATGAAGGACTGTATCCTTTGTGAAGGACTATATCCAATAGGAGAGATTCCCCCGTTCTAAAGCAAGGGACAGGCATGAGGGAGAGACAAAATCTTATGAGCTGACCACAGATCCCATTTCTTGCCCTCCTGAAATTCGGGGGGAGGAGGTAGAAGAGTCAGGAGTGAAGATGAGCCTGTGAAGAAAGGGGGAGGTGTTTTTTGCATTTGTTCATATTTCCTACAATTATCCTACACTAAATTGGCAGTAAAATAAATAATTTCCATAAACTGAGTTTGTTTTGCCATGATGGTCATTGGCAAATGATCTCCATATCCTTATCTCAACCCACAAGTTTTCTCACTGTATTTTCCTCCTCCTGTCGTGCTGTGAAGGGGGAGTGACGGAGCAGCAACTTGGTAGTCATCCAGCAGCCAGCCAAGGTCAACCAAACCCCATGGTTAAATGGGATACTCAGTATGTGATGTAGACACCCATCCCATCTGGGGCAGGCTCTGAGTCTCACCTATTAACTTCATGCAAGCCTTTGAATGATAATGTGTAAGAAAAACGCTTGTAGTCAGTAACCCCAGGGGTTGGACTGGAATTAGTGTTTTTGAGGGTAAAAAAGTCTCCACATCCCTTTCCCCAAACCCCTTACCCATCCCATCCCACTGACCTGGGCCTGGACTGCGATTGGTGTCCTAGGAATGAACAAAGAGAATCCATATGCTATTCTCCTTCTCAATGGTATCACTTACTGGCAACTGGACAGACTGCATGTAGAATGCTGCTGGCATCTGAGCCACAACTGGAGAGGAAGCTGGGCTCTTCACCATGTGGGCTGTGCCTTGAACTTGTGCCAAATTCACCCCTGTGGTGAGAGGGGGAGCTTCCTGTGAGGATGCTGGAGCTGAAGATGATGATGGGGAAGCAGCATGGGTTTGGGAAACAGGCTGGACTACAGCTGGCATTCCCCGGGATGTCGGCACTGCTGCAGCAATCTGAGCCAAGCCCAGTGCTTGGGCTTGGACTGAGCCCGGCTGCCGAGTGCCCACTACCTGCACCGGGATGTGTGGCGGAGGCTGCTGTGCTGCTGACATTTTGGCAGGCCCAAGCTGAGGGGGTTTGATGGGGGGGACCAGAGATTTTGACTGAATAGGAACAGGTGACTTGGTGGCTGGCTGGCACGGACTGTCCTGCTGGAGCTGTAAATGCTGTGGCTGGGACTGCAACATAGGTTGCACCACAAGGGTCTGTGCCTGCTGCTGGTTTTGAGGGGGAGCCTGCTGCTGTGGAGGCTGAGCTTGCTGCTGCTGCTGGGTCAGAGATGCTGCTTGCTGCTGTTGCTGCTGTTGAGCCAGTTGGAGATGGGTGGCTGTGTGGAGGAGCTGGGACTGGCGGTGCTGGAACTGCTGCTGGTGATGAATGGCTATCTGCTGCTGGATTACCACCTGCTTCTGCAGATGGATCTGCTGCTGCTGTTGGATCAGTGAGTGTGGCTGGATCTGCGTATATGTTGCTATACAAAAACAGAGTAAGAGAAAACAGCACAAAAGTTAGCAACAGTGCAGCTGGGAACTACAACAACAAAAATAAGGCAGCCACTGCACTGGTTTGAGACATTAGACTCCAAAATGACTGACAGCTTACTTGCAGAGGACATGAGGGATAAAATCAACTTCTTGTGCTAATAGAAAGGGATAATCCCTTGGGACAAGTTTCTGGGAGGACCGAAGCTGGGAGATGTGCTGGAAAACCTTTTATCACCAGGCTTCCAAATCTCATTGTTGTGAAGGCCCAATGACTTTGAAGAGAAAAAACCGGATGAGTTTTTCACCTGAGCTGATCAGCGTCTGGCTAGGAGCTGGTGTAGCGGTCCTGGTGAGGTTCATGCCCACCGTCTGCTGTCCACCACTGTCTGTGTCACCCTTCTTCGCAGCTGCATTCTCCGCCTCTGTCTGGCTCCCCTGGCTGACAGTCACGGCCTGGGCAGATGCCACCGGCAATGGCTGAACCACCCCGGTGCCTTTCCTCTGGCAACTGCCAGCCGCACCTGCTGAGGAGGCCTGGCTCAGTCCCATTGAGGGCTGGCTCCCACCACTGGCCACCACACCCCCGGTGACACCATTGCTGCCCGCTGCTCCCTGGCTCAGGTTGAGGGACTGGCCTGCCCCGCTGGAGGAGGCCTGGGCCACTCCCATGGTCTGGCCCGTGCTGGTGGCCTGTGGTAAGCCTGAAGCCTGGGAGCTTCCTGGCAGGGCTGTCTTCTGAGCAGAGCCTTGGAGCTGGGCGTTAGTGGCAGAAGTCTGCTGGCTCCTCACAGCCAAGTTCTGCACCTAGAGACACACACAGCAAACAGAATCCATGTGCTTTATACACAGTACTTGCTGGGAGTGAGACAGAGTACACGTAAACAACACACTCTGCTGGGATGCAGGCTGAGTTGGTGCCTCAGGTCTTGTGTGGGGAGCTGCTAACACTGCAGGGCAAAGCTCAGCGTGGCCCTCCCCAGAAACCACGTTATCCTGAACTCTCTCCTGCCCAATCTCTCATGGAAGTTAAAGATCTCATGGCACTTTGTGAACAGGATCTGGGGACACAGTCTTTCTCCAGGGCATGGGACAGACTTCAGACCTGCCTGCCATACCCTGGCATTGGTAGGGCCCAGTTCAGCACAGCTATAGAAGCACTGTGTTACCCCTTTAAAGACCAGGCATTCATTTTCAATTTCTGTGCCACCTGCCTGCCCCAGGCCCACAGATCTACCCGTGGCCCACACCCTTTCCAATTTCACTCTGCATTTTGGTGCTGCCATCCTCTGTATTTACTTCTGCTCCAAATGCCACATTATCTCCAAAATTTGAGCACAGTTGACTTTTCTTCAGAAAGATTGCTTCAGACAAGTCTTTGGCATCTTTACAACAATGAACCAATTGGATGAAGGAATACTACCTCTGGCAAAGACTCTTAATTGCAGTGTGACTGAAAACTGTACATAGAACTCAGGAGTTCTTTTCACACAATCACAAACAAGAAACTGTGAAGATGGGATTGATCCAGCCTGTGCTCACCTCAGAAATTTTAAGCAGAAATTAATTTCATCTCTGGAGGCAAAAAGCAAACATGAAAACATAGTGGCGGAATCTCCTGCCTGCACAGGGACAAGGGCTGGGATAAAACAGCTCTAATCCGCTATACAGGGACAGCTTGAGACAAAGACCCGAGTGTGGTGTGGCAGAAGCAGGGGAAAGGGAGGACGGTCACTGACCTGGTCTGTGTCTGCGTGGATGCCAGGAGACTGAGTGGGTGGCACCTCCTGCTGGACAGCAGCCACGGCCCCATTGGGCATCAGGATGAGCTGGGAGGCGAGAGGCACATTGCGGCCCAAGGTCCGGTTCACCTGCAACAGGTTCCCCAGCTGCGGCTGTCGAGGATCAGGTGACGTGGAATGAAAGGAATGGAGGGAAAGAGAGAAAGGAAGACAAAAAAAACCACAAGGAAACAGATCGTAAAGAAATACTAGGCTGCAATGTCACACACTGCAAAACCACCAACCCTCTCTGCACTATAACACAACACTCCGAAGCAGGAAACTGGGAACAGATTCCTTACGGAAACAAGCACTCTTCTATCTAACAGAGACCTGGGCTAACTCCCACAGACTGCCCAAGGCTGGATATCTAGAACTGGTTGAACAACAGTGATAAAAAACATACATCCAAGATTAGTGCTGCTTGAAAAGAAGAGGATTACAATCTGTATCTGAAGTCAACTGGAAAACAGAAAATATTTTGCAAGCAGGCAACCAAACCCCAGACTTGACTCCACAATCAAGCCGAATGCTTTCTACCTAGCTGCACTTCAAAGCAATTAAAAGGATGACATTTGTTCACATTGATTTATTTGTCTAGGCTTACTTGAATTCTGACTTACATCCCTGAGCTCAACAAGCAATAGAAGAGTAATTTACCATGTATCTGTTCCAGCATTGAACCAGAAGAGCAGCTTTATTTCTGTGAGCTACATTCAAGTCTAGGACATGTATTTCACATTTTCACTCTAGTGAGAAGTGCTATGGAACCTTTAACATCTATGCAGAGCAGAGACACCCACAGCTGTTAACATTCTCACCTGAGCCACACATCACAAAGCTCATCTATCTCAAAGGCTGAGCCCAGAATCAAACTTGTGGTTTCAGCGATGAGAGCTTCCCCATGCAATTTTAAAATATACTGCAACATCCTTAAAGCTAGGTTAGTCTGTAGGTGCTGGTAATCCCAAGCAGTGAAACTCTGCAGTGGCTGGTAAGCGGGGCTCAAGGTCAGGACACACTCTGGTGCACATCTCTTACCCGAAGGTACATCTGCGCCTGTGACTGGTTGAGAGGTGGTGAGGTGGTGTTCCCGAGGAGCACAGACTGCGTCAGCGTTGTGGCGCTCGGGGAACTCACGCTCTGGGACCGACTGATCAGCTGAGCAGCCGAGGTGGTGGCAAGGTTGATCTTAGAAGAGAAAAAAGCTTCAAATCACATATGAAGAGATGGAGGCCAAGAAATAAGTACAAATACGCTTAGTGGGGTACAGTCAGAGCAGATATTTTACAGTTTTTTCCTGTATCCCACAGGGGACCAAGAAGAAGAAAGTTCTTGTCTTAGAGGGCTTGTCCTACAGGCTACACAATCTATATTAGCCAGAGCCCTGGATACTGACCTCATTTGTATGCTGAGCTTGAGAATCACTGTTAGCATGCAACTGCAATAAGAGATCCAAAAAAATGCATCATTTTCTCCAGCCTCCCAAGTAAAGGTAAAAAACCCACAAAACCTTCTCTACCAACTCATCTACTCTCTGAGCAAATCCAAGCTCCTCAACACTCACTACAAAACCAGACATCCTCTCACTCAACAAACTAGTGCTCTGCCTAAGACAAAAGCTGCTCACGATTCCTCCTTCTTACAAGTCCTGATCCTTTTCTAATCCATGGCAATGTATCCCCAAAGCCTCAGCAAACAGAGATCCATGTCTACCTTTCCAGCTAAGAGCCTCTCCCACCCAAAAACCTTATCTGGTTTCCTCAAGCCCCACCAATAATGACAGCACCCCAAATCCTCAAAGTTGTCTGCACCTTGTTGATTCCAAGCTGTGTGCATCCTAAAAGACAAGGAGGAGACAGAACAAGGCAGGGAGGGGGAGGGAAGCCTCGATATGTGTATGAGGGAGCAGTTTTACTTACAGAAGCCTGGGTGGTGGTGGTCTGTTGTGAGGTGCTAGTGTTGGGGGAGCTGGCCTGTCTACTGGCCGCAATTGTAGCCTGCAAGAGAGATTGGCAGAGAAATGAGTGCCTGAACAAACTCTTCAATCCAGCCCAATTAATTGGCTCTGTCAGAACACCTAGTCCCTTACCCTCAGAGTGTATGACCTCCAGTGCTTTCACCCATGGGTACATGCACTACTCCTGCCCAGCTCATCATACTGCAACCCTCACCCCAATGCTGAAATCCACTGTTAACACCCAGACGTTCCCTGCAATATTAGCAATTTGTTGGGCTAATTAGGCAGTTTAGTAGCAATGCAATGACAGCACTCCAAGTAACCATTTTCAGATTAGAGAGCATATGGTTTGTGGAAGAACATAAATATTGATAGATTTATTTCCCCTCTCTGATGCCAGGGGAATTCGCCTGCATGAGTTTAGTTAGTTTTGTAACAAAATTTGTGCAAAACTGATGAGAGGATTCTAATCTCTTCTATACTATAAGACTGCAGTCAGAGATTTTGAGAACAATGACATCCTGGACTAACTGCCAGGGTGTACAGCTACTGAGGTATTGTAACACAAACAGAATGCATTCATGTCACAAATAATCCATTTTGAACTGATGATTAAGCCTAGTTGGTGAGCAAAGTTGATAAAGGAAAAAAAATCACTCAACAATTATACATCATAAAATATATTGATTATATCGATATGTCTCAATTAAAGACAGCCTCCTGGTTGGACAGGTTTACCCTCCTGCTGGCAAAGAAAACATGGCTACTAAGTTACAAGACAGAAATTTCAGAGGATGCTGCCTGAAATTTCATGCAAACACAAACGTTTATTCTCAGAGAAGCAACAACCCACTGTTCCCTTTAATGCAGTTTTTAAGCACTACTGCATCCACTGCTGATTTAACCACCCATCTTATATTTAAAGAAGGTGCAGGGGGTAGTAATAGGCCTCTGAAGTGCAAGTTCCTTGACGGTGATGCCAAATTCTATCTTCCCCTGCGCTGTACCTAAAAAACCAAATTAATCTTTGCTTCAGGCTTCCAGTTGACTGGCTGTTTGTACTAACTCCAAACAATGTGTTTAGGGATTCACTGTCTCATCAGGGATCAGAATGACATGGTGCACAAGGCACTGTATAAAAACAGAATCTCTGGATCTT
This sequence comes from Irena cyanogastra, assembly GCA_013397155.1. Lineage (NCBI taxonomy): Eukaryota > Metazoa > Chordata > Aves > Passeriformes > Irenidae > Irena > Irena cyanogastra. The sequence goes on from VWZV01004692.1 coordinate 58,551, forward strand.
CCCCAGAGAATGATCCAACTCCTCTCCTTCTGCCTCTTGGCAACTCACCTGCTGGACAGCAGCCAGGCTGTGAAGTTGGGCACTGTTAAACTGCTGCTGGAGCATAAACTGATGGAAGTACTGGGCTGCATTGGGCTGTCTCTGGAGTGCCTGCAGGGCCTAGATAAAGAAGAAAACCCAATTGTCAAAAATTGCATCCCATTGAAATATGATTGAAGAGAGCAATGAAGAGGTAAGTAAGCCTTGAGAATATCCCTAGACCACATGAAAAAACAGGCACCAGATTAGCACATCCAAATCCATATACAGTTACAAATTTGGTGACACTGAATCACAGGTGCATTCCAGGACAGTGGGAATCAAACTTGGAAGACTTTAATAAACTTCAGGAATCTGGGGATGTGCATGCTCACAGAGGCAGACAAACGTTCCTGTGTAGTTTGTGTATGGAGGGCATAGAGGAACTGGGATGGCAATCTGATTTGCTCTAGAACAGCAGGCTAAGACCAATTTATTGGATCACAGTACAGATTAAATCTAGGAGGCTGAACATCAAAGGAGTAACCCATAAAACACGAAGCCTCGGGCTACAAGAACTAAAGCATAAGAATTTCTAAATCTGAAAAGACAGCAGTCCTCTAAGCACGGCCCCACCTTGACACACAACAACGCAGAGGAACACAAAAGGGCTCACCAGCACCTTCCAGTCATGCACTGCCACCCCAGAGCGTGCCCGTGTCTCACCTGTACTGCCTGTCGCTCATAGAGAGACATCTGCGAGATCTGAGGACGGGTGCTTCCTCCAGAACTGGAGCTCCCGCTGGTGGAGTTGGAGTTCTGCTCGCTTTCGGTCTCCATGGCGACAGGATCCCAGGAGCTCAGGCTGAGATGGACTCCAGATCTACACTGAAAGAATTGGAAACTAAGTCAGGCTACAGAAAGAACCAAACTGTATTTCACTACATTACACAGCTTTTGTACTAGAATATCTCAATACCAGGCTCCCTGCACAGCTTTGCTACATCACAGGGACCAGGGGACCCAGGATTCTAAAATCACCCGGAAATCTTGCTCACTGTTTAAATCTTTTATTACCACCATCAGAAATGTAATGTGCATATTTCTCATGCTTTTATTGCCACGCTATAGTTGCAAGCTACAGTATCCTGGACTCTTAAAAAGGCAGTGGAGTGGAGAAGCAGCTGCAGCTCATGGAAACAACTCTGGTTACAGACCTGACTGCCTCTCCTTTCAAGAGAGACCAGCGAACTAAGTAAATTGCACTGTGCTTCCAGTCCTCCACTGCACTTTGGCAATTTCTGATCCTCTCTTCCTCCAGTCCCTCAGCTCCAATGCCCTACTGATACCAACTCTTTCTCTCAGCCTTCGACTCCTTCTTCTTCTGATCACATGAACTTTCCAGCTACTTGTTGCTCCCAACAGATCTTAACTTGAATATTAGATTAGAAGCTGGCATCTGTGGTGGCAAGTTCCTTTCAGGAGGAACAGAGTCAGAAGCAGAGTAGATGAAGTGTTCACTGGCAACATCAGTGAGGCAAAAGCTGCTGAAGAGGTTATGCAGAACCAGGGAGATCTTCCAGCAGCAGAAAGATGAGTTGCAGTGAATTGTAGGACTGAGAAAGGACTGGAGAAGGCTTTCATCAGCCAAGAGGAAGAGAAGTGAGACTGAAGAGAGTGCTTAGCAGAAGAGTAGCACATTGAGATGATCAGAGAGTTTCCTGTAGCAAGAAACATGAGCTACACAGGGAGTAGCAGCAGGAGGGGCTAGAGTCAGAAAAGGGAGCAAAAGTGATTATACTACAGAATTCCACTGGAAAAAAAGAAATCCAACCTGACTTTTTAGAAGGTTAAAACTCCAAGTAAGATTTAAAAAAAAATACTTCTGGTAAGTTTTACTATCACCGACAGCCTATTTGTTTCCAAAGTACCAGCTGGTTCCTCTGTAGCATATCTGAGACCTCTAAATAAGACTTCCAGGAGGCAGAGCACCAGCACAGCCCCTTTATCTGGCCCTTTTTAAACCCAGAGATTCTAAGCTTTACAACCTTCACCAAACATTTTCCTGGTGCATAAGCAAACGGATCAGTGCAGCAGAAAAGGAGGTGCAACAATAGTCTGAGCCAGACAACTTTTTAAATTCTGAAATGGTGTTAAGGGCAGCAGAAGACTTTAAAGTAGGACAACAGCATTAACACTGGAGAGGATGGGTGGCTAAATCAAGGAACTGCTGCTTCAAACCTGCTCCTCAAAATCTGGAAAATTCTTTAACTAGCAAGCAGAGTTCTGCTGCTCCAGTCTGGTCTTCCAAATACATCTTGACTTCTGCCCTCAAGCCCTGCCCGGCATCTCTGATGATGCAAAACTGGCTTCCAGCAGTGGCCACCTTCTCCTCAACTGAGACACCCTCTCCTAACTGGCCAGTACTGTCTTCAGGCACAACCCTATATCAGCTAGAAACAGCTTGTCAACAAAACCTACCTAGAATATAAAAGCTCTTGGAGAAGAAACTGCCTTAAAGATCTTCCCCAGAGTGAAAAAATTAAATGAAGCCTGAAAATACACACTGAGATGGGAGAGAAAACAGACTTTTTGAAAGAATGAAACTGTGGTGGATAAATAAAATACTTTGAGTGGGGTTAAAATGCACCTGAAGCTACACACATTACGCCAAGTTCTCCAGCAGCTCAGATGCCATTAAGAGACAATTTATGTTCCCTTGCCCACCCTCAATTTCCCCATGCAGATCCTCCTCATTCACCTTGCCTCTGGTGCTCATTAGATCAACTTGCTAACTACAGACAAGGTACCCTAAAACCCTATTTTCTGCTAGACACTGAGCTGAATTACCTTACTTGTGATGCCACAAGTGCCCATGAGAGAGGAAAGGCTGTAACTAATGTTCACCTCAGCTACAGCGAACACCCTTTCCTTCAACAGCTTCACCAGGAGAAACCAGGCTTCTGCCTTGGTGCTCTGCTCCACCAATCCATCTGTGTTTCCTCAGCAGGCAGCACCACCGATTCCTAAGATTTCCAGCACTTTTGAGAGTTCCATATTGATCTAGATATTATTAAAGTCAGATCCTAGCATAAACAGAATCTTACTGAAACATCTCTGGCATGAGGCATAGAAAGATTTTGGTCTCTGTGTAGGCAGAAGGCCTTTTGGAGATGTGGATAGAGAAGCATACGCTCGTTTTGCAGAAGGGCAGTAAGAATTTTAAGTCACTTACAGCAAAGAGAGTTATCCAGCAAAACCCTTTCTAAACACAAAAGTGAAAAGGCACAGCGCTTCCCCAAGCAAGTTCATCTAAGGATGCAGCTCCATGTTAGTGTAATCCGATCCAAACACAGGCCATTTCCACACAAAGTAGGAGAATTACACGCTCTTCCCTCCTCCAACTGCATCCCCAAGCACCTTCCTCTTACAAAACTCTAGTGATCACTGGGCTATCACATCACTTGAGTCGGCTAGCTGCTCCGTGAGATGGATAACCTACTAAAAATTATTAAACCATGGATTCTCCGAACAAACAAACCAAAAAAGCAAAACCAACACACAGTTACAACGTGGCCATCAGTAGAAATTAACCTTTGAACAATAGCTAGAACTGCACCCGTAAAAGGCAGACACAGAAGGAGACAAAAGCTTTTTAGCATTATGGCAGGAATGACCACACAGCAGAAAGGACGGGAAGGAGAAGGGAGAAAACTGGCTCAGGCAGCAGTACAAGCATGAGAACATGAGCCACTGCAGAGCCTAACCCACACTTGCTCATCTCAGCACACACCGAGGACACCACAGGTGGCCCATCTACAAGTTCCTGACCTTTCTCAAGCACAAGGGCAGACAAAAGTCAAGCCAAACAATACTCTAATCACTGAGCACTAGGTAGGAGGTTGAAAAGTTTTACTTGCTCACCCCATCCATTCCCCCGGGACATGACTGCTGCCTGTAGAACATTTTCTAAGTTTTCTAAGTGGTTTTGTCACTCCATCCTTGAGAAACTAAGTTAGGAAACACGTAAGATTTACACGCGTTTACACCACAGGTTTGGGGGAGCAAAATTAGCACCCAGTACTACGGCATACTCGCTGCTGCTACTCTATGTTCCCACAACAGTTTCCAAGCCACACAAGCAGAGGTGTGGAACCGCCAGGACAAGCTGGCTCTGCTCGGGGATGCTCTGGAAGCAGCAGTGGGTACGACGCTCCAGCACTGCAGGACCCTCGCACCACCTGGTCCCCACCCCTCGGTGCCCAGCCCGCCTTTCCCCGCCAAGCGCCTCGCCCGGCCGGCGGCGGGAGAGAGGCAGGAAAGGAAGGATGGAAGAAGGGGAGGATGGAAGGGGACAGCGCGGCGGCAGCCACCCAGGCCGCCGGCAACTCCGGCAGCAAAGTTCATCCGACACGGCGTGCGGGCGCCTTGCCCGCCCGTGCCGTGTCCGCAGCCCCGCCGCGGCGGGAGGCGGGATGCGCCGCAGGATGCCCGAAGCCGGGCGGCGGCTGCCCGAGGGTGAGAGCGGGGCTGCGCGGGGGAGCTGCCCGGGGCCGGGCCGGGCAGACAATGGCTGCTCCGNGCGGCCCCGAAGGGGCGGGACCCGCGCCTGCTCCGCCCGCCCCTCTCCCCGTATCCCTCTTTTTTAATCCCTTTTTCTTTTTNTGGGTTTTTTTTTTGTTGGTTTTTTCTTTTTTCTTTTTTTTCTTTTTTTTCTTTTTTTTTTTTTTAATCTCGGCCTCTGGGGCTCCCCCGGCGCTCCGTCACTTCCTCCCTCGAGGCGCTTCCGGGCACGTGGTGCCTTCCCTGGGCGCCGCTTGCCCGTTGCCCGGGTGACGGGAGCGGGATCCCGGCGGGACGCGGTCCGGCGGCGGCGGGAAC
>VWZV01004692.1:63491-175252 GCA_013397155.1 Irena cyanogastra
GCCCCGAGCCCGCGGCTGCCTGCTGTGCCTGCGGGGCGGGCACCGAGGCATCACGGTGCTGATGAGAGTCACAGCCCGGTGCTCGGCGGGCGCACGGCGCTCTTCGCCAGCCTGAGCGGGTGTCCCTTCTGCCAGGTCTCGCTTTACTGTCCGTCCTTCTGGAGACTGGTCAGCCTTGTTAAATGTTAGTCGTTTTATGTATCACAGAATCAATTCTGTCGGGAAAGACCTCTGAGATCATCGAGTCCAACCTGTGACCGAAAACCACCGTGGCACTGAGTGCCACATCCAGTCTTTCCTTAAACACCTCCAGGAGCAGTGACGCCGCCACCTCCCTGGGCAGCCGATTCCAATGTCTAATCACCCTTTCTGTGAAGAAATTCCTCCTGTTGTCCAGCCTACACTTCCTCTGGTGCAGCTAAAGACTATGGCCTCTCGTCCTGTTGCTAGTTGCCTGGGAGAAGAATGTAGGTTGTAAAGTGTTTGTGTTGGTACCTGCAACAAGCTTTGATGAACAAACAGGACACAGCAGGAGGTTTTCTGCCTTCTACATGTGTACACACGTAGAGGTGCACAGTGGAAACCTGCATGAACAGGATAAAAAACCCACAGTGCCAGAGCTTGCTGGCAGCTTTTAGAAGAGAAGTTGCGCTGTGCAGGCACTTGGACCTTGCTTCTCTTGATTACTGTCAAAAAGCATCACTTTATAGCCTGACAGTTGCCTGGCTTAGGGTATGAGTGGTTGATTATGGCAAACTTAGGAATTTTTAACTGTAATGTTGTCATCTTTAGATGGTAAGTGGAGAGGAAGTATGCATGCATGTAGTGACAGGGCAAGGGACAATGGCTCCAAAATGAAGAAGATCAGGTTTAGATTAATTATTAGGAAGAAATTCTTCCCTGTGAGGGTGGTGAGGCGCTGGCACAGGTTGCCCAGAGAAGCTATGGCTGCCCCATCCCTGGAAGTGTTCAAGTCCAGGTTGGATGGGACTTTGATCAACGTGGTCAAGTGGAAGGTGTCCCTGCCCATGTCCTGTCGGTTTGGAACTAGATGATCTTTAGTGTCCCTTCCAACCCAAACCATTCTATGATTTTATGATCAACATATTTCTAAGAAAATAAATGCCCATCGGGTCAGACCACTGGCTCATCTTGATGAGAGCTGGTGAGTTTCCTTTCAGAATGCCATCATGTGCATTAAGGACAAGTGGGATGCAGCAAAAGACAAACAGGAATGAGTCACGCTCCATCATCATGTACAAGGTGCAGAAGCTCAAGCACCACTGAGGCTATAAGCACCATAAATACTCCTGCAAATGGCATCTTTGAGCTTCATGCTGCAAGAATGTTGCATCTGGCTCTGCAATGACAGTGCTGGGCTATCAGTTAACAGGAAAAAAAAAATCCCATTATGAATTGGAGTCAATTCCCATTGACTTAGAATCACAGAACAATATTTCCTGCTGCCTAAAAAGCAGCAAAATACACCGTACAGGAGGGCATTTGGGCTGTTACCAAACATACTTGCTCTAAATGCTGAGGATTCTTTTTCAATTCAGATGGAAAACTGTCTGGCTGATTTTCAAGGAGATATTTAAGGTTATTCAAAACAAAAGGTCAGACAGTGAACAAAGAAACAATGACAAGGCAGGAAACCCAGCAAACAGTAATCCCTGTGAATCAACCACGCCTAAAAGCCCCAACAACTGGATGAACGACTAAGCCATTTGTCCCAATTGCAAAACCCACTGAAGTGGATTCAAAGGAGGAAACTCTCTGGAATGTATGCAAACGAAGGGCAGTTACTGCAATACGGCTAGGAGAAAATACTGCAGTAAAGAGGCTTTAGGACTTACGAGGGGGAGTAGTTAGCAGCTGGGGGGGGNGAGAATTTTAGAGTTTTCAAAACTGCGCTGGTATGCTTGGGGTAAAAAACACCGGCAGGGAAATGGAGGGATCAAGGTGGATCAAATGAAGAGAAGGAAGGTATAAACAAAGCCAGTCAAATGCAATCAGCATGTTTGTCTGCACAAGGTTTGTATGTGATCACCGGAGCCTGCATTACATTTTTAATAAATTATTCGAATTGTTTCCCGTGTTATTGTGCTCTTTGTTTTGTGCATGTGGTCTGTCTAGTCAGCAAGTAGGATGAAAGGTTTATAGGGCCAAAAACCTGAGACCTATGAAAATGCATTTCTCTGAGTGCTGACCCTTAGGAACAGGATCAGGCCAGTGACACTGTTCTGATATGGGTGTCTGTGAAGGATTGTCTCCTGTCAGCATTAATCTATGTGTACATGTCTTTTGTGGACTTGCACACGATTCTGCTACTGCTGGGGTGTGAAACAAGTAAGCTCTCACTCACCTACACTGACCTAGGAGAAAAGGAAGCCACTGGACCTTTCAGTCCACCAGGTTCAGCTGCCCTTAATATTTTCCAGGGACAGCAGGTGCACCTGGCCAATATCTAGAGTTCATTCCCCTTGATGTACTCCCACACCTAAACATGGTAGTAGGAATGGTGGAGAATACCCCACAACCTGTTCCCTTTGGTATAAGCTGGCTTTCCATTAGTTTGTCTATGAGCTTTTTGAACCTGATTATATTTTTGGCTTCCATAACTCCTGTAGCAGTGGGTTCTTATAGTGTAAGGTACCTTTTTTATTTGTTTTAAATTGATAACCAATGATTTTTATCACATGTGCCTGGTCTGCCATGGGAAGATTTGCTGAAGAGCAGTTTTCCATTCACTTTATCCATAACCTTCATTAATTTTGTAAATATCAACACTTCATCTTCTCAACAAATTCTGCTCATTCTGCTCCCCAAATGGTTAGGTCCCAGCCTTTTTAGTGTCTCCCGATAAAGCACTAAAAAGTGCCATAATTGTTGTCACTAAGGATCATGCTGTGAGAATTGTAAGACTGGCTTAGAGGGTGGAAACCTGTCAAATGCTTTGCCTACATATAAGGCACAATTCATTGCATAGATAGCTCACGTTTTAGGTGCAGCTCTTCCCAGCTCCGGGAAGAAGCAAGAAGCAGCCCATTTTGGTTCCAATTATTTTTTTCCCCCATTCCAGCTCGTTTTAGAAAAGGAGGTTCATTCCCTGGAGAAACGGCATCTTGCAGAGCAAGCCACGGAGCGATGGTGACACTCAGTGGCCCTGCAGGAAAAGTGCACCTTCCGAGCTCACGGGGTTTTTTTTCCAATTTATCACGAAGACAGTGGTAGTAAATGAACCTTGTACCCTTGTACACAGGTGAATAAACAGCGCGTAGCATATGCATGAGCCTGCATACTGTGCCGTACAGATTCTTCTAGTACAGGAATATAAACAGACCTGTAGTCTATGTAACTGCATTTGTCTTCTTTCTCTTTTCCACGCCCGTTTACTCACTTCAGCCTGGAAGTGAGACCATCACCTTCAGGTACCTCAGAAGGAAAACTATCTCTTGTGGTGGACTGTTCGTTGTACAGTCTACCTTTTTCATGTACAGATTTTAGATATGCCATTTATTTTTTAAATAGTGCTCTGACAAGGTCAGAATCTATTTGGAGCCATCTTGTGTGCTTACAGTCATCGTCCTTTCAAGGGGCCTACTTCCCACTCCTTTTAAGAGCTTCTCTTTGCAGAAAAATCCCTTGCTGTCTGAGATGCTGGTGACCAGATTGGCTGGTGCCTGTACTATGCTCTTCTGGACCTTCTTTTTTTTCACAGATTAAAGCAGCAAAACTTTGCAGGAAATTTCCCAGTTGCCTCCAGACCATTTGGGGAATGAAGTCTCACACAGCTGTTTGTAGGGAGGGAGGGGGTCTCCTGACCACCAGCCCTACTTTTGCTTACACATTACAGAGGTTCCTTTCTTGCTCTGGAAGTATTTCCTATGGATGTCACCAAGGACAGAGAGCACTTTTCGACAGCCACAAAACTGAGCAAGCATCAGATTGCCCATCCAGCACAGACTAGCCACTTATTGCATTCCCTAATATTTTATTCAAGAGGCAAAGACCTTGCTGACTTCTACTGTACGTTCCTATCTTATGGGAGCTTGCCAAACAGCAGCTTTTTTTCAGCTCTCTGCTTTGCCAGCTTCCTCAGCCTCTCATCTGCAGATCAATAATATCTATCTGATTTGAAACCACAGCCTGGAAATATCTGTTTGTATTCACATTTCACACACTTGTTTTTCTCACTTATCTACCCCACGCAGGTACAAGGTGCCAAGACATCTTAGAAGAGAGCAGAGGAATCTTGGCGGGCTGCTTCTATTGAGACCTAATTTCATGGCAATCTGATCCCATGAACTGTAAAGCAGACCCTTGGCACATGTCCATTAAGAGATGGGAGAGCCTGACTTACAGGCACAATGAGCATGCTGGGTTACAGGCTTCAGGTTTCACTTTCAACCTCCCCATCTGAAGTTCAACAGATCAGAGAGCTTTGACCTCAAAGCTCTTCCAGTCCAGCCCAAATATCTAGAGGAAGAGACTTGTCAGGAAGGCAACCAGGACAGGCAAGAAGTTTCGCTTTGCTCCCTTTGCAGAGCACCATTGAACAGTCTCTGTTGACTCCTACAATGTCTTGGGAAGGAACAATGCTAGGGCAACAATCCTGCTCAGTCCCTTCATAATTTTGCTTCCTTGAACTCAGCCCTGTCCGCCTTTTGCATCAGCTGTCCACAGAATGTATCACTTGCTTCCTCAGGTTTTCTACCTCCCCTAAATGCTTGTTAAGCATGCTGTGAGACTTTTATTTTCCTTTTGTCCCCGTGTGGAAGGGCTGGTTCTGCCCACTTTATGGATCAATTGTTCTGAATGGTCAGAGAAAAAATATATTTGCTGTCCTTTTGCAAGCTGTGTTGATCAGGCAAAGGGTTACTACACTGGGATAACCCAAGCAATCCTTGTCAAATGACCTGCTTCACTTCATGTTCCTTTTTCCCCTTTTTTTTTCTCCCAAAGTACTTCCTGTTTAGAAGCATCATTGCTTCTCAAATTCCCAGCTTATCTTGTTCACTTCTTTTCCATTGCCCCTGGGCTTGTTGACTTCATACCTTACTTCAAATTTTTGGTATGACTCTCCTGGTAATTTCTCTTTAGGCTCTGTAAAACTAGTACCCATTTTTTCTTATCTAGTGTCCCCCTTTTTATGACTGCTATCTTCCTAATGGCACTGCATATCCTGCTGGGCCATCTGCATACACTCTGTTGTCTTGTTGCATGTGCTGCATCCTGAAATTCCTCAGATTGTTGTCTTTTTAAAGTAGTGCCACAGGTAAGGATTAGTCATTTGGCTTAATGTTTTGACAGGATGGGACTAGGTGTTGTCAGAATATAAACATGTAGTGGATTTGGAGTGAGTGTTATTTTGGTTTCATGCCCTCCCTTCATAAGACTTTGCTGTACAGTCCTTTTCTGTCTGAATGAACTGGTGAAGTATTTCTTCCTTTGCATTCCCTTGCCTGTTCCTGCTCTTCAGTTGTGACAGAAAAATTATTCACAGTGCCAGGCAGTAAACCAGATCAGCATTAAAAATGAGGGGTTTTTTGCATGGAGTTTGGTTGCAGATCAACTATTGAGTTAATTGAATTGAAAAGGGAGTTCAGAGATGGGACTTGGGGAGGAGAGATTTAAATCACTATGGTGACCAAATGCAAAGTATGCAACCATAACATGCACAGTGTTTCCCTCTTTTTCATGCACTGAAATCTTCATCAGCTGCCAAGTCACTGCCTTCTTTCCAGGTTCCACATACTTTATTTCACCTGCTTCCAAACTAATGTGTAGTAAGCCAGTTTTCACATAGAAACATAGGGCAAAGGAAATAGGGTGTTTCCAACACAGCAGGGAAGAGGAGAGCTGGAGCAATGGAATTTTCCCTATGCAGGCAGAAAACTCAGGTTGCAGAGTCAGAGCACACTAGGAGGAAACCTGCTTTGAGGCATCTGTAGAAAGAAAGAGGAAAGAAAAGGCAAAGTGCCTGGTGAATTTTTAGGAAGGTGTCTTCGGACTAAGAGATCTTGTGGGATGAGTTGCAACATCTTCTTGTCATTGACATAGGCATTTCCAGTTGTACTTAGATTTGGGATGCTGTGAGGATTGTATAGAAATGAAATAAAAAGAGATCATTTTAAACCTTCCATGGTATGCTCAAGCCTTAGTCTACACTGAGATTAATACCTGGGCTAGAAACTCTGCCCAGAGCTAGCAAGTAGATCCCAATTCAACCTTCAGTCCAAGAAGGCTCTACATCACATGACAGGATTAAATGCAGAGCAGAGGTGGGATGCTTTGCCTGCTTACCAGCAGCCCTCTGCTGTGTTCCAGCTGGAAGGCTGTTAACACTCACCTGAGGTGCAAGGGAAAGCATATTCTCTTGCCGTGCGGTCATCTGCAGAAACAAGAGGGACAGGGTGGTGAGCTGCAGGACTGCATGGTAGGTAGTGCCAGACTTCTTTCCCAGTAGCACAACCACCCCACTGCCTTACTTTTTCACTCCTCAGACTGTGAATGCAGGAACAAAGAAACATCTCTAGTGGGTCAGGCCAGCAATCTGTCCCCACAACATCTATCCCATACAGCTGTAAAAGATCACCTTGTGCACTGTGATACCTTCTAATGCAAGGACATTCTTTTGTAAATAAAACACCTTTCCACAGCATGTCCTGATAACCTGGCCTATTTAGTGATAATTAGTATTTTCATGTCAGATAACACTCTTTAAATTGTCTATACTAAGCACGAAAAATCTTGTACAGGATGAAATTGCAGAGAGAGAGCATATTAGGTGACAATATTTAGCTTTGTAAGAGTTGGATTAAAAAGTGTCCTTTTCTTGCCATGGTGTGGAAGGGGGAACAAGGCTGGAATTTAGTATATGACATGTAGTGCTGTTTTCTAAATCTCCAGTGGCAGTTTTTCCATTTTGTTCTCAATTTTTTAAAAAAAAATAATTCTTAATGTTCCATCTGCTGTTTTGTCTCATTCTGAGCACAGAATAATCAGAGAGACTCAAAATATCATCAAGATCTCTCTTCTCTGTGCTAATAATTCATTTAGAGCTTTAAAGGGTAACAAATTATTTTCCTATTATCCTCTGAGACATGGCAGGACACAATGGATGGTAGGATTATTACACTATACATGAAATGCATTCAACTAAATTCTGCCTTCTAGTGGACCAGAGTAGCACTAAGTAATACTGATTTTAAATAAATGCCTAAGTCTGCCTATTCTCAAGAGAGCTAAAAAGCTGGAGAAGTCATGGCAAATTGTCAGAGAAGTATTCTAGCTTGAAGCTAGAGGAAGAAAACACAGTCATGGAACACATAACACCCCACAACATAATCACAGTGTCAGGCAGCCCCGTCTCAAGAACTTTTCTAAGCAACTGGCTAGTTGAATATTGAATTTTTGTACAGAGGAAACCCAAGTTTGTAGTTGCAGGAGGACGTGCACTGGAACAAGGGAATTACAGGGAATTAGGGTCACAGACATAATTTTGTCTGAGTGGGGGGTACAATAGTTACTTTATACCAATGTCAGTGAAATCTCACCTGGCTTATAGTAGTCATAGATGTGCACTGTTGCAGCTTTCAGATTCTGCACTTCAACATCTTGTTCCACTGAGATGTTAAGTTTCAAAGAACTGTCACCCAGCTGGAGAGAAGAATGGAAGTGAGCAGAAATGCCCTGATCATCTCAAAATCACCTACATACTAACTTTACTCCTTCTGCATCAGAGGGGTTTTTTTCCTATCTTTCCAGGTTCTTTCACCCTCTTCCTTTTCTGTGAAAAGTTTAGCCTGCTTGACCAGCCTAGAGATTTGTGTTTCTAATCTGCAAAGGTCCCCATGAAAAGTACTTCAGTTGGTACTGCTTGAATGGGCAGTTCCCTGTGGTCCTCCTCTTACCTCCTCCAAGTAGATTGTGATTTTGTCTGGTTTTATCTCTGTCTTTTTCACGAGGAGTACCTTCTCCAGCTGTATAGAAAGGCAAGAGATGAGCTTGGTTAACATCAGCTTATTGGCCTTCCCTGTTTCACAGCAGGTTTGGTATTTGTCAGTGAACCACTGTTGATGAAAGCACTTAGCCTAGCCTGAGGACTAGTCAGGTTTGCCTTCCTTGGCATTGAGATTGTTGGGAGTACATCAAGCCTCAGAAAATACTTTTCAGTTTTGGTACAAGTGTCCTTTGGCCATGTTCCTACTTTCATCACTTGTAGCAAAGGGAAAATGGGTTAGTACGAGGCTATGTTGGATCTTTCTAGCTATTGTGTGGAACACTGGAGCATGTCATTGAACAGCTCTATGGGATTCAACACCACTTTATGGAATATCCCTAAACATGGCACTGGTAAGTGCAAAGGGGCCCAATGCACCCCGGGTGATTCTAACTAGGTGCTTTCTATCTTCTCTCTGACCTCTTCCTGCGTATGCAATCCTCACTATGAACATGGAGAACTGCACAACCACTTGTGCAAGTGGAAAGTTGCCTTGTGAAATAGCCTGTTATATCTACACGTGTAATTACCATTCTCCGACACTTCTTAAATGTTTGAATATTTCTGACTGAGCTACATCTGGAAAATAGATTTTGATATCCTCAAGGAAAGCCAAAGGAAAAGTCTTACCTCTTTCACAGAGCTCTGAACAGGAATGAACCCTGACAGCATCTCCACCTCCACCAGGGCCATGTTACTCATCCCACGGTCCCCTACATATCTGAGGGGGGTCAGGAGAGAAGCATGTTAGATGTGGAAGGCAGCACAGCATTTCTAGGAAATACTAATGGACACTTCCAAACTTTGTCCTGCCCTACAGTGATATGAAAGCTCAGCAGTATGTCTAACTGGTGGGACAAAGGGACAAAAAATGGTCCCCATCTACTCACTCAATATGGACACAGATTGTGCAGCAAATGTGTTATGGTTAATGTGGAAATAACGTGGCTTCCTGTTGCCCTCTCCAACAGGTGGAAATGACCTTTTCTGTTCCAGGCTGAGAGTGGAAACATTGCTATTGTTCTCTTTCAGTAAGGACAATAAGGCATGGAGAATATGGATCAAGACTCTCATTCTAGACAGGTGCAGGCAAGTGAAATATGGATAGGGACTGGAGTTTCTGCTGTCTAGTTCCAGCAGAGGTTCACACTACAGGGGGAGGCACCTCAGGGCTGGTTCAGCCCAGGATGCCAAGCATCCCCCACATGGGAGCTCAGCTGCTGGTGCTCTGGGGACTGCTGAGTTGTCCGTGCTGCCTGAGATGGTTGCTGTGGTTCTGCAAGATACTACCAGTGCTCTGCCATGCTTCTCCAGGCCCTGATTCTCAGTTAACAATCTCCTTGGGATGTATGGAGAAGAAGAGAGTCATCCCGTGTCTCTGTACAGACAGGAGGCTTTCATGGGGTTCTAGTCATACAACTGGGTTCATACTTTTTTCCACTGATGAAAGAGCCTCAAGGGATCTCATACCTGACAGACACATGGATGTCAAACTCTTTCCTGACATCATCACATTCTCTTGGTACTGTTTCCACATCCAGGAGAAAGACCTCTTCTGTTTTTGGTGCTGGGATGTTATAGTACAAAGTTGTCTGGTGGGGGAGAAAACATCTCTGTGAAGTGCTCCAGACTTTCTCTGAGTAAAGCACTACCTGAGCATCCAGCTTTAACAGGTTGGTAGCCAGTGGCTAACACAGTTGGATTCAGATGCATTTTCTGTTCAGAGATGTGCTTTTTAGCACATTGCATCAAATACACCCGTCAGATGCAACCCAAAACTTGGAGACTCAGCTATCTATGATTCAAGGCCTCATTCAGTCTCATTGGAAAAAAAAAAATTGCTGTTAAGTTTCAAGAAAACACATTAGCTAAAACACTGCCCCACAGTGTTTAGGAGAAAGAAGTGTAACTGCTAACTTTTGACATGCTAATAGTAGTTCTAGGTCTCAAGGGGAAAATACTGGTAGAACAATTGCAATCTCTTAAGAAGGAAGAACAAAAAAATTGGAAGAAGATGACTCAGCAGGCGGGATGATCACATTCATCCAAAGAGCAGCATAGGCCAATCTTCCTCCACCTGCCTGGTGACTGACTGCCCCCCAGCATGTGCTCACCAGATGCCTTATGCTCATTGACTGTATGCAAGTGTAGCCAAGCAGCATGGTTCTAGTTATCTCCTACATGCATTAGCAATTAATAATTGTTGTATCCCCTTGACTAGATACTGCTTGCAGATTCTCTGTGAGCATCATCTGAACAGAAGTGACCCAGCAAAAAAGGTTTTCGCAGGGAGTGACTTGAGTTCTTTGCTGGATGAATGGATCACAAGTGAACAACTATCAAAACTGCCAGAAAAATAAGATGTAGCCTCCTGAGGGACCGGTTGTGTTGGTGTACCGGAATAGGAAGACTGTGGTACCACATCACTCCTCATCTCTGCATGTGATAAATACCCAAAGAATTTTGTGTCAGAAGATACACAGTGTCCAGCTCCTGAAGCAATGACATCAACAACACACATTCAAAATCAAACCATGTACTCTTCTGTGTCTCATTACTCCTGACTTCAGATCTACTGGTCTCTTAATAATGACATGCCTCTGTAGGATAGGACAGCAAAGCTGAGACATTTCTGAGAAGATACCAGAGATGGTTACATGAAGCCCTATCAACAAAGTACACCTGAGTACCTTGAAGTTTGACATGATTCTGCCTCGAAGGCAAAATCCTGCTCAGAACTTGAGGCTACAGTACCTGCTTAAAGCCAAACCTCTCTTCAACAGTCAGAGGCAAAAGGGCTGAGGGCTCTGTTCCTTACGCATACTCACCTGGACATAAACGCAGCCACTGCCCGTCGCTTGCACTGTGTAGGTCCCTGTGTCTGCAAGGAGAGATGCCTGATGCAGGACCAGCTTGTTGTTCCTGTGCACATGGAACTCCAGTGGAGAAGCCCCCTTGCCTCTCACTGCCACCTTGACATCTCTGATCTCCTGGGGAATCAGGGCTGCATACTGAGCAAGGGCCTGCAGGCTGACAACCGTGTCCTGGAGGAGAGTCAGAGTCAGAGTCAGGCCCTTTGCTGCAGGGCCATGCAGGACAAGACCCAGCACACCAGTTCAGGGACTGCAGAGAGAGCTGCAGTCCTCATGGCCCTGATTCACACCAGGCTCCATCCCACTAAGTGCACCGGCACAGTCTATGCCACAGGCAGCAGGATGATTTCTGTTGCCTGGAACAGGCAGCTTGTGAGCTCTGGGCTTAGCAGTGCCAGAGACTCGGGGTAATCCCAATTACACTACACAGAGAAGAGTTTCCCCATGGCACTCCCTTTCCCAAACAGGGCTCATATACTGCAAAGAATGGGTCTAGGGTGACATGCACGTGAGAGATGTGCACATCACTCCAGGCACAACAACTCTTTCCCCCATGATTATTTTCCCTGGTTTGTTACCTGTGTAGAAGCAAATCCTCCAAAGGCATTTCTTTGTGAACTGAGCCAGCGCACAAGCTTGCTCACTGAGGCTTCATTGAGTGACAAGTCTGGCTTGGAGACATGAGCCAGGACGATGTAGGCTACTGTCTCAATCATGGAAGAAGACTTTCCATCAGCAGATTTTGATGTCAGTAGCTGTGCTGATGGGGGAAGAAATATGTGGGAGAGAAGAACTGTAGATCCCTGTATATTCGAAGTTATGTCTCCAAGCTTCAGCATTTTTGCTGTTTCTGCCTTTGCCTCACATAGAGTTACGGGACTCCCTGTGCTGAGAAGCTCTAGGACTCATTTCCAGTCACTTGTACCTATTGTACAAGAACTGCTCAGTCTTTGAGGGCGAATTGCTGTCAGACTGCTGGAGGAGAAAGACTACCCAACTTACTTTGCTGGCATCCTCACTATGCAGTGCATAGTGAAGGGCAATGTAAGCAAGAGCTGGGCTCCCATTTCAGGTCCAAGCTCACAAGCACTGAATACATCTGAGTCCAGTTGAATATTTTGTTGCAGTGGTAGTAGGGGGCTAACCAAATTCAGCTAGGAATTTAGCTTAATTGTGCCAGGCTTAATTGTGTAGGAATCTTCTGCAATGGTACAAGTGTGAAAACCTGAAATGCTTTTAAATTCAAAGTGACTTTTCAGAAAAAAACCTTCACTTTTGAAAGAAGAACCACCAAATCACTTGCTTGCATAATGCCAGCCTCAAAACTTCAGAATTTAGCTAAGGCCCTCTACGGAGAACCTTCATTATGTTTGTCACAATGGAAGGTATTTTCCTTCTTGCATTATCACAGCAGCAGCTCTGAACAAGTACTGCACTGAATGTGTGCAATTCTACTCCTTCCTTTTCCAGCTGGCATCTTGAGTGGCTATGCAGTGAGCAGCAGCCAGCACTAGTAGCTGGTCAGGCTGAAAAATCCTCACTGCCTTTTTTTTAATATGTTATTTTTCAGCCCTCAATGTAGTTTGCCACACTGCCAGACAAGCAAATGTGGGGAAATGTTACTTCAACCAGCTTAGGTAATATTTCTAACTGTTTAAGCATAGGCTTAGGTGGTTTGAACACCCACCCCAGCATCCTCACTCAGGACAGAAGTCTGTTTTTTTCCCCAAGCTAATGAGACAAAAGGAAGAACCAAGCTCAGCAGCACAGCAGTAAAGGTCCACCCACCCAAGAGCCCTGAGCTGAGTAGAGTAGCAATGGGGAAGCAGTCAAAAAGGTTCGCATTTTTCAAGTAAATGTCCTGACCAGCAGCTGAACAGACATGATGAAACAAATTTGCTCTGCAAGATCTCTTGTACTATGTATGAATTGCTGAAGAATGACAGGAGCACCATGACACAAACAAGCATTTTAACTGCACAAATTAAGCATGGATAACCTCTGCTGCTTTTGATCAGACATTGTTTCCTGAGTCTGAGAAAACTGGAGATTGTCATAGCTTGAATAAATTATGATTTTCTGACACAAAAGCGTATTTGTGGATAGCTAAATCTCTCAGAATACTGCAATTAAATGCTATTAAATTAAATATCACACCTTGAATACAGTCATGATCTCTAGGACCCCAAAGCAACCACCTACCAGTTTCCTTCTGTACCATATCCAGGAGCTGCTGTCTCATCTCTGTGTCCTTACTCAACGTGAAGACATAAGCCATCAAAGCCTTGACATAAAGGCTTGTCTCATCAAGTGTTACCTTCTTGAGGCAACGTAAGGCATTATCCAACATGGTGTCCTGAAAAAGGAATCCAAACCAAGTCAATTTCCTCTGACCAAACACCATGTTGTTGTGAACACCTATCCCAGACACATCCTTGATGTATTTTAGTGCTAGCATCTCTCCCAGGACTGTGAAGTGTGAGGTAGAGTGGTCAGAGCATCACTGACTGTGGGCTGAAAGCAAAGGTGTGCTGGACTTACCATTGGGATAGGAGATTGCTAATACACTGGAGAATCTGGCTGTAGGAAGTGTCTGGTAACATGCTGGCTCAGAATTGTCAGAGACACCTGCTGTGGATGTCTGATCCTGAAGGATATGATGTTTTTAGAACTGTACCATTAAGCCTGGAATATCAGTTCTTTTTTTCTAGAACAGTCTACACTTGTCTTGAAGATCACTGCTTTTATTTGGGGGAGGGGGACAGTGCATACCTGAAAAGTAGTCTTTTTTTTCTCCTTTAGCTCTGTTGATCAGTTTAACGAATACCATTGCCTCTCCCTGCAAACCCTTTGTTATTTTCCGACACAACTGTTTCCCTTGAGATGAGCTGGGAAAAGCAACTGCTCTGCTTTGCTGCAAATCAGGCCATTTATATTAAGAACTCTTCACCAAGCTAAAATTTTCCTGTTTAGCTTGTTGTGTAGCAAGGTGGGATGACAGAACCTTTCACCAGCTCAAGCTGGGTAGTCTCTGCAGCCCCCAGCCCTCAGGAATGACTGGTGGAGTATGCTCCCAAGCCCTGCAGGAGTTAGCTGTGACTTACATTCCTCTCCAGATGGAGTTCCACCAGTGCAGCAGCAATATAGGCTGTTAATGAGATTGTATCATCCACACCGCCCTGCAAGCACACAGACAGTCATCACAAAAGGACAAACCCAACCACTGCTTGCCTGTCATTGCATAGCCCCAAAAACTGCATCTGAGAGAGCACAGCAGGCTGCTTCTAGGCATTCTTGGACAGGAAAGCCCTCCAGGTTCACTTGCTGAATATCCTGAAAGTTTGCTGTTGAGGGCGGTCTCAGCCATGTTGTTCAAACAGCCTAGACATCTCTTCTCATAGAAAGGCATGAAACAAACTGTAAAGCAATTTATTTCATTAAATATGTTACCACCGTCCACTTGAATGAAGTTTTTATGATGCAGGATTTGCACACAAGAAGTTATGCAAGTTTACATATAAGTCATCTGACTTTAAGAAACTACAGGTTAATATGTGTTTAACAGGCTTTCAGGAGCTGCTTTTCATCTCAGAGGACATTCATTCTTGGGGAGGTTCTGCTTACATCCTCATGATGTAAGCAGATATGAGACAAGAATACATCTGAAATGAGAGGGGGAAATTGGGCTAAGATGCTAAGAAGTGTCCATCACACTGACTAGAAGAAACTTTCTAAGCGTGAGGTAGGTGGAGGTGCAAAACCTGTTCCAAAAAGTCCTGTTCAGATAGAAAGCTCAAGGTGGGAAATTAACGACAGTCAGACAAGGATGAACAGTCTACATGTACACTCTGGCTTTATTTTGTACTGCATCCAAATTTTAGGAAAAAAATGTGCAACCCTTTGCTTTATGAATGTAGTAGCCTGTTTTCTTCTAAGAATTTGCCTTGTATTTAATATGGGCGATTTTGTAATCTGACCAGTGTGGATTATTCATACCTTTACAAAGGCAATGAACCCAAGCATTGCCATACTGCACATGCACTGCTCAGTACCTAAGCTCTAGGGCATGTTCATCAAGAGTTTGGTGCCTTTCCAGCTACACTGCAGGGCTCATTTGGGGGATGCCAAGCTCCAAGAAGAGTCATATTTTTGGGCCAGTGGAGGGACAACTGTGTCTTCAGACAATCCTGTATTAGAGCACATAGAGTATAGTGCACTGTAAGGTACAAGAAGAGGGAGGATCCAGCCAGGGTATTCTAGACAAGCACTAAAATATAAAAATATTTCTCATTTCCCTGAGCTCTTGTAGTGCCTTGGCACAATTAGCTGTGTTGTCTTTTGGCTAGAGTGAAAATTAAGAAAGCCTAGCAGCATCTAAAACCTCACACAGAGGAAATGACTGCTGGGTTAGGCCATGTTTTTCATTCAGTTCTGGGAAGATGCCTTAGCTGTGCTAGGCCATGGGGACATTGCTTTGTGCTACTGTTCACAGTGGAAAAGCCTGAGGAAGCAACCCTGTGCCTGACATTGAGTTCCTCCTGCTCCCACTCCCATGTCTGGCAGCCAGCCATACCTTCAGGTCATTGTTGAAGAGCTTCCCCACACTCTGGAAGCAGCCACTGGGCAGCTGGTGCTCCTGCAGCCAGCGCAGAGCGCTGCGCACGTGGTCCTTGTCGATGTAAATGTGAGAGCTGGCCTGTCCAAAGGACCTGGCTACAAAAGCTGTCAGCCTGTGAGCACAGCACATAGGAATCCCATGTCACGGCCAGGAGATGAACCAGCAAGGGTGACAGGTTTAGGGTGACAATAGCAATTCTGGTCACTCACCACGTGTTGCCCTGCTCGTCACCTTTCCCAAAGGCACTGTAGGAGCCATCGTCGTGTCTGTAGAGCAGCTGACGCTGGTAACCTGTGACAACAGGACGTGCCTGATTGTGAGCACCTGTAGCATCTCAGACTGTATCCTTGCCATGGGAAGATGGCTTCACAGCAAGAGGCTTCGCCAGCTCTTACAGTCAGAGCTGCTGAGACAAGCACACCAGCCCCAGCTCCCCCTGCACCCCACAGCATCAGCGTGACAAGAAGCAGCTGCACAGCACTGCTGGAGTGGCCATACAGCTACTCTGCACTACTGGAGCTGTTTGGAGCAAGTGCTGTGGGTTCCTGCCCTGCTGTTTTGCAGAAGGGTGGAATGCTCAGCCACCTCATGGCTCCCCATGTGCCAGGTAGCCCTCAGGGACTTTGTTGTGAACAAAAAGAGTGGTAGGAGTGAGGAGGAAGGCTTTTCCTAGAGGAGACACAAGTGAAACTCTAATTGCTTTTCAGCACTTCTCTAAGCCCTGCTGGGACTCAACAAAGCACTTTTTTATGGGATGTACAGGAAGCAACAAGGCCATGCCTTTGAGCTCTGAGGGCAGAGTACTGTCTGCATCTGTTTGCTCTCCCTCCACCCTCTTCACTGCCTTAGTGTTTACCCTTTGTCTTTCCTCTCTGCTACCACCATTCTCTCGTGTAGACCCCACTCTCCCAAATACATGTACATGTTCTCAGTACGTGCTTGCAGTACCAGAGAAAAAGGGGGAAAGAAAAGGAGTCAAATCCTGTCCAGACAAGGAGACTGGCAGGCTGAAATATGAGGCACATTACAACATGAGACATGAACATTAGCACCATACTAAATTCAGATTATACTGGAGGCAATTGACATGACCCCAAAATATATTTTCTAAAACACAGGGAAACTTTAAGCTACTGAACTCTTATTTATTCCCAAAGGCTACTCTTTATTCCATGTAATAGCAGCTGATGCCATCTTTTCACAAGGTGCTTCTGTCAGCCTTGGGCTGATAAGGGAACAAACAGGCATTGCATAATGATGGAAATCACTAATTACCTACACCTTTCTCAAAAAAGCTGACTTAGTGCCTCAGCAGAGACAAGTCATGCTTTCTTCAGAAACTTTTCTTTCCATGAGACATTTTCCTCTTCTCTGTGATACCTTCCTTTGTCACAGCTCTGGCAGTCACTCCCACTCCTGCCCTTCAGCTCCCCACCAGATCTTGTGCCCCACACTCTTGATTTCTAGCAGCTTCATTTTGCAGCAGAAGGAAGAAGGACAATGCTTACCTGTTGTCAGGAATTTTAGTGCTTTATCCTTAATTTCTGGGTTCAGTTGTTTAGTCTTGTTCAGGTACTGGAGTATGAAGATGTTTGGTGCAAACTGGACCATATTCTGTTCACCACAGCCAAAGGGCATGCTTAGCAGCTGGTCTAAATTTTCAAGTGCTGGACCCATGATGTCACCTTTCATTTGAGAGGAGAGACATGAGAAAGGAAAAGCACAGACATTGAGCAGTGTGAAACAAAAGGACTGCTGCCTTCCCTAGGCTCTGCTGGGATCCTAGAAAAGAGCCAGTCTTTGCCTGAACAGACATGATAGAGATTTCTGGTGACCCTTCCTACATTAGGCCAGCACAGGAAGGGAGGCCGTCATGGTTCTGGGAGGAGGGAAGGAAGCTTGAGGGGATCTGAAGAAAGATAAAGAGAGCTGTCATTCCTGAGTGCATATCAAGGTGGGAAAGGAATTACAGAGACAAAGTTAATAGAAATATGCAGGGATAGTTTTGGTTCTCTTAGGTGGATGGCAGTGACAGAAGTCAGAGAGAACATCCTGTTCGGTGTCTTTTCCTCCAGACACTTGGGGATCACCTAGAATCATTCCTTATGAGAGGAGTAAATATTGGAAAAGATTACTTGATCAACATTTCGGAGGCCAACATCACACCCCTTACAAATGACCTCACTGGGAGCTGGGCCAATGCATCAATAAGGCCAAAGCTTTGTGCAAGTTTTTTTCACTACAGACCCAAGAGCAGGGAAAGCCTTTCTCACCAATCACAGAGAACGTGACTTGGGCAGATCCCTCCAACACTTCTGCAGGCAGAGTCAGGGAGAACTCTTCAGAGATGGTGTTATCTGAGGAAGGCAGAACCCAGACATTTATCCCATGGAAGAAGCCATTCATACAAGTGTAACATCCAGGGAGACCCAGGTGAAGCATAATGTGACATCAAGTCACAGGAGCCAAGACTTGCAAACAAATGCCTCAATACAGGAAATTTTGCCAGGTAAAAGATTGACGTGGACAAATTATAGTGGTTGTTCTCCCAGGCAGGATGGTGCCACCAGTGCTTGCCCTCTGATTAATTCCCCCCCAACTCTGGGTATTTGCAGTAGCCCTGTCCCTTCCATCCTGATATCATGATCAATGGCAGTCAGGAATTTTTGTCCCCTACCTGCAGGACAGAGAAAGGCATTTTGGGTCTTCTCTTGTAGGACACCTCCTGGCTGCAGATAGAGAAAGAGTAGTTCAGACAGGGAGGACAGGAAAGGAAGTCACCCTGCCTTAACAAGTTTGTCTGATGTCCGAGAAAGGGCTAAACTTCCTCTTAGCATCTTGCTGACTGCCCCAGGGGACAAACCCCTGTCCCCAGGGGTTCTCCACCCTGAGATGTGACCAACCTTCACAAGCAGAGATTTTATCACTGTGTCTCTCTGTCCTTGCGAAGGTGTCACAGCAATACTGTTACCACACAGACTGTGTGACTCTTCTGCCACGCTGCTCACGGTGACGTTCACTCTGCCTGCAGGGAGCACAGGGACACGTTGCTGAGCACTTGCAGCAGACAGCTGTATGTAGGAGCATTAGGTCCAGACATGCAGACGTGGGCAAATTCCACCCCTCCTCCCACCAGCTGCCACACATCCCTCTCCCCAGCCTCACCCAGCCTGGTCGCCGTCACGTTCCACACAAAGGTTTTTGCTTCGTTGGCACAGAGGCAGCTGGTGAACTGGCAGCTTGGACAGGCATCCACCTTTAGTTCTGGGGTCTCTGTGAGGGTGGTGTGGACCTGAGCATGGTTGGATGTACAAGCACCCATTGGGTTAGTGTTAGTAACAAGCAGCAAATACCCTGGGTCATA
Source organism: Irena cyanogastra (assembly GCA_013397155.1). Taxonomy (NCBI): domain Eukaryota; kingdom Metazoa; phylum Chordata; class Aves; order Passeriformes; family Irenidae; genus Irena; species Irena cyanogastra. The sequence continues at coordinate 82,352 of VWZV01004692.1, forward strand.
AAGTGTGAGGTTGTGCTTTATGGCCCAGGTACCAGCATCTAGGGCTCCTGAGGAGCTCTGAGCTTCCCTTTGGGCTCAAGATTTTGTTCTGACAGAGGCCATGTAATTGGGGGAACTCACTTGGAGGAACTCACCTGGATACAGTCCTTGAGGTAGTTGAAGACAGTGGCTTTTAGCCTGAAAGTCTCTCCTTGGATCACAGAGTATGGCAGTGATACATCCACAAAGAAGGGCTGGAAGACCCTAAGAGAGGTCAGAGGCGAGAAACCAAACCCAGCATCAGCAACACAGAAGGTGTTGGCATTCCATTCTGTGATGGTGTCAGGTACAGCAACTTGGAGAGATGCTTGTCCATCATCCCTACAGCAGGAAGCAGAAGAGAAGGGCTTGCTTAGAAGCAGTCAGAATACTCCAGGAGTGTCCCTGGGGAAGGAGGCAGAGGCTGTTACCAACCCGACAGAGACTAAATCCCAAATCCAGGTCTCTGGGAAAAGCGTTCGTGGTTTTGGCTGCTCCTTGTCACCAGAGTGAGGCTTCGAATCAGCAGGGGCAGAAACGCCTGGTAGAAAGCAAGTGATACCTCAGAAAACAGCATATATAGCTACAGGTGAAACTAGCTCTTCATTCACAGGTAATCTCACACAAACCACAAATGTTTTGTGACACAATATGAGTGGACAGGGCTGGTGTTTCAATGAGAATCTGACACAGTATGGGTGTCTTTGAGGAACAGAGCTTTAGGGAGACAGAGTTGGATAGAGTTTAGCCCAAGGCTCAGTCTGACAGATCCAAATTTGGTCTGGATCCAGCGGGAGACAGCACGCTAAAATGGAGCCACACTCCTTTAAATAATCTGTGAAAATGCTGGCAGAGAGCACACTACATTTTGTATGAAAACCAGTGAGCACAGGGACACCAAGAAAGCATGGAGACTTGAGCTTCTACCTGTAATTTGTAAATCAGGTCCATTGAAATGGACACAAGCCTTGTTGCTCTTATACACAAACAAGAAACACAGCAGGATGGGGGTCAGTTGTCTCAGCTCCAGGCTGAGGTAGAACTGGGAAAGGGAAGACCCTTCACTCAAGAAGTTGGACATGTTTGTTCCTTACCTATTGTAGACTGTTGTGTTAGATACATCTTTTTATGAAAGTCTGGAAGCACACAGGAAACAGGTTTCTTCATTCTAGTGTTGGTAAATATTTTCATGCGCAGTTTCTGGGAAAATAATACAGACAGTAAATCATTGATAAATAAAAGGGAACAAGGAATGTTGAAACTATCTCGTGATCATGGGTATCAAATGGGGGCTGGTGGCCACTGGCAAAATGCTGCTTGTTTATATCTGTATGCATAACCTTGGGGCTCAGACTCTGACGAGTGGATGTGGAATGGAAACCAGTTTCTGAGGAATACTGGAACCAACCATTATTTCTCATACAAGCAGATTTCAACTAGATGTGCATCTCATATGCCCAATCCTAGCAATGGCACATAGTCTAAGGAATAAGCATCTAAGAGACAGCACAGTACATGTCTTTTGAACGGAATCAGGGTCTGTGTTTGTATGGTAGAGTTCTGTCAACTTAAGAAACTGATGCAATTCAGACTACATTTTGAATTGTTTACAGTGTGTTAATACCCTCTTCTATTTTGAGGTGCTTCAACTTGCATATATTTTATTAAAGAGCATTCTGCCAGAAGCAGCACTTCTTGCATTTCAGTTAGCAGACATGTTAACACTTTTCTGGCTATCATGCTTGTTAGCACATCAGTTTATTTTGTTGTTTGTCTTGACAGTTAGCTATAAAGCCAAACTGTGAAAGACTTCCTTTTATTTAAACTGCTTGAGGATAAGTAAGGAGACACTGAATGAAACACAGAGTAAAGTAAATAAAGTATTGTAAATACTATAATAGCCAAGTGGTGATTGGTCAGAACATGGTGAGGTGCTCAGGTATTACTGCTGTGTTCTTGCCATCTCCCCTTTGTAGTTATGGGAGCGTGAAGTAAATTTGTTCATTTTTACACTATCTTTTTCTTATCAAGTGTTTTGTACTATGCTTCCCCACAGTCCCCAAATGAGTGTGGCTACAAGGAACAGACAACTTCTTGTGGGCATTCAGGACGGCATACTGGAACTCACTAGCTCAGGCAAAGTTCAGAGGAGGTGTAGGCACTCACCTTAAACAGGTTGTAGACATCAGCCTGACTTTGGTACCACGGTGCGCCCATCCGAGCCTTTTTGTGGGGGCTGGGCTGCTGGGGCAGGCAAGGGTATGCCTCAAAGTCTTCCAGGCGGTAAGGCAAGCCTCGTCCTCCAACCGTGAAGCTGTCCGTGAAGAGTTCCTCATACAGCTGCAATGGGAAAACACAGGTCTTCAAACGGAGCTGGCCCACAAGCACGCGGATGGGTCAAACTTTTGGGTTGTAGCCCTCTGTTACACACTGAAGAGCTTTGCAGTCGAGGAAGTTAGCACTGACCCAGCTTACACTAAAGGACGTAATATAAAGGGTACATATAGGATAATATGTACTAAAGGACATAAATACAAGCACTGGACGTAGACAAGCAGCTTTTAGGCTGCAAGACAGTTCAAGCCTTTCAACACTAGGGTGCAAAATTAGGATAAAAATGCTTCAGTTTAAACACAAGGCATTGGCACATCTGACCTACATATTTAAAGATTATTATTTTAAATATCTGTTAGCAGATGATGCAAGTGCTCTGCACTAGGACAGCATCCCTTTGAAATGGACTACCAGATCACACTGTGGGCCCTATCAACAGGTGTAGTGCATCCCCCTGGATTTGGTGAGGCTTCTTTGTAACACACTGTACTGCTATAATTTAACTTACAACTTTGCACAAGGCATATACCTGTTTTATCTCTGTTACACATTGTGGATTTATGTTAGGATTTTCAATTTTCACAGTATTTTTGCTCCAAGTTTTAAATTAATTCCTCTGAAACACACAGCTGCTTTAAAGTAGGTGCCTCCAACCCTTCTGATTCCCAGAATCTACCTGGGTGCTGACAAAATACTGACCACTTTTCACCAGCCACTGTGTGCTCTGGGTGCTCTTGTCTAGCTACTGTTTTCTGAAGAACTGCTCCAAACCACTGATGGTTATAACTCACATGGTTATAACTCAGCAGCGGTTGGGGCAGAGGGGTAGGAGGACCCTGCCAAGGCAAAATTCCATTTTAAAGGCTCACTGGTTGGTGGTAGATGGTAGAGCAGGGATGTGGATATGAGGTAGGCTGCTAAGCACTCTCCCTCCAAGCAGAAAGCACTGGCATCTCCTTGAAGCAGCTCTCCCTGCCTCCCCCTGCAGTGCCATGTAGCATCCACCACCCTTCAGGCAGAGGCTCACAGCAGAGAGCTGAGGATGAGAAACACGATCACCCCGTAACTGCTCAGAAGAGGCTGAAGAAGGGGCATGGCAGGGCAGCCACCTAACACTGCAGCTGTCCTGGGATGTACTGTGGGCTTCCTGCCACCCATGCATGGAGGCAGAAGGCAGGCAGAGGTTGGGGGTTGGACACGGCAGGCTGCACTCACGCTGTCTGCTGTTAGGGTTTGGTTCATCTTCAGGAGGACGCTCTTGTCAACAGCTCGCACAGAGCACAGGGAACCTGGGGCAGCCTTGAGGTTCAGTCTGACTTTTGATCCTGGGACCTCCTCCTTGTGTGAGAATTCCAGTGCCACCTGCAAAAGAAGACAAAGTCTGGGGGCTTAGTCTTGGAGAGTGGGACCCTGTGACTCTTATATGTCTCAGCTGCAGAGGGAAAGACTTTGAATAAGGTAGGGAAAGGGGATGAGGTGCTGAATCAGGCCACCCTGGAAATCCATTGGGAAGGTTAAAGGGGCTGCAGTGCACACAGCCCTAGCCAGAATTCCTCTACCACTGCACATCCACCACCCTCTGATCCAGAACTACCACAGGGAGCTAAGCAGACAGGTTTCTCTTCCGTGTTAGGGAGAGTATGATGGACAGTGTGTTCCCAAGTCAGTAACAGGGAATGGGGAGAAAAAAGAGTTCAAGGGGACCTGGTTTACTCTTTGAGCAGAGCTTGCCAGTTGGTGTTGTGGAGAGCAGGAGTAGGAATTCAGGGAGAAGGAGGTTACCTGTCTTGTTTCTCACCCAAAATACTGGGCATCTGGTTTTGCATATATCCAGCTTACTCCATTTGGACGAGGATAAAAGAGGACCAGGAACTACAGCAGACCAGAGCACATCAACAATGCTAACACACTCCTTGTGTGATTTCTGCTCACCTTATGTCTAAAGCACTTTTCTACTTCAAACTGCTCCACATCAGCCACCACCTCTCCGTCCGAGAAGACCGCGTACACCAGAAGCTTGATGTCAGGCAGGGAGTCATTGCCAACAGGCAGAGTCAATGAGAAGGAGCCCTGCAGATCTGCACTAGACAGCAGCAAGGAAGAGAGGGACAACATCCAAACAAATCAACTCGTTGGAGTGGGACACGCATTAAGAATCAAAAAAGAGACATTAATTTCTACCTTGCAGATAAGAACACCCCACACAATGTCATAAATTAACAATAAACCAAGTGTACCAGCCATTCTTTGACTCATGTCTTCTCCAAAGGTACAAATTAGCAGCAAAGTTGTAAGATTGGATATTAGATCAATTAGACAAGACAGAAGGAGGATAGTTGCCTAGAAAGCCACTGAATTGAGAGGAGATTGTCTTGTTATTAGGAGAAGGATCACCACTAAGAACTCAGTTCAATATTTCTCACCTGTGGATCAGAATACCACCTCCAGACAGAGTCACTGGAGAGTGGTCAGTTTTCTGGGGTGTGTTATGAGACACTCAACTTCTCATGTTTTTACTCACTCTCGTGCTGGGTAATTGGCACCTTCTTCTCTCTGCTGAAAAGGATCTTGCCTTTTGCTATCACCTGAAGAACAAAGAGAAGCATCATTCAAGGGTCTGAATTCCGAGAGCATGAGGAGAGTGTGAAAAGAACACAAGAAGAGAGAATGACATCTGACAAACGTTGCCCCAGAAGCTCCTCTGGCAGGACATGATTTCCAGAGCTCTGCAGCGGAGATGCTGATGGTATGGCTGGGTAGGACTTGAGAGATGTTGGTGAAGCCATGAGAAGGTGGGGCTGCTGGCAAAGCCAGAGGTACTTCTGAAGCTATGGGCAGCTACTCTTAAGACCCAGTGAACTCTGATTTTTGCATTACTAGGATACAGTACTTTTTGATTGTACGAGTGAATCCAGTTCAGTAACCAAGACAGTCATAAACTCTCAGCTAGGCTTTAGTCACACCCTTGCTTTGACTCACTTTCTTGAAAGTGGGCTTCATCAGAACACTGTTACATACCTCTGGTGTGCATCAAGGCCCTGTGCAAGGGCCTTTCAAGCTTTCCCCTGCAAAGATACAGGTGGGGGAATGTCAGCTGCCCCAGAGATTTCCTCTTAGTTCTCAGACAGATTGCCTCAGACACAGGTAGACATCTGGGGCACGCCTTCTGGGCAGAGTTCGAGCTAGCCAGCCACTGCCATCCATGTGGACATAAGAGAAAGTAGGGCAAATGGCAGGCATCTATCACCCAAGCTTAGGTCAAGACATGGATAACAAAGCAACACAGCTGGGGGCTAGGAGCAGGTCCAGGAACTGGAAAGCAGGCGCAGGTTTGGCCAGAGCAGAAGTCACAAACTGACTGTCAAACTAGTTTTACCTTTCCTTTGAGTATCTCTGTGCTGTGAGAAAAGGAAGGGTGAAATGCCAGTAAGCATAACTTTGCCCTGAGAATCAGCTGTCTTCTGTGCTCACCAAGTAGTAGAAATCAATGTGGTCTTCTTCAGAGCTGAGTTTATTCTGAGAAAGGATATAATCCACCTGCACTTCCTGCTCTTGACCACAGGGCATGACATCATTCCTGGCCTTGATCTCAAAGAAGCTGTTGCTCTCAGAGTAGAAAGGTTTCAGCCAGTAGAAGTCCTCTCCTTCAAGTTCAGACAATGAACTGTCGTCACTTGGAGGCCTGTAGGTACCCTTCCGAGCACATAAACACAAGGTGGCAGTACAATTAGGATCAAGTGATGCAGGGGAACTTGTACACCTGCTGAAACTCTGTTATCACCTCAGCTGATGGCAGACTGCACATCTGTACACTTAAAATAATTTGTTGAAATGTCATTTTAAAGTCTCTTACAAGATTTCCTCTTACAAAGATTTAGCAAAAATCTAAGCCTAGTAGATTTGACCACAATCTCATTTTCCCTCTATCTTTTCATGGGACACACCCCACACCAGACAAAAGATTTTCAGTAGCTGATACTCACCCTCAGAGAAACCATCGTGCTGTTCCAACTGGTGGTATCCAGTGTGAAGTGAGCTTCTCCCTTCTCATCTGTGAGGAGTGACAGCTGCATCTCCTCATCATTGACATCAACTCTTAGATAGACTGTTTCATTTCTGAGGGGAGACTGTGCACTATGGTAGAACATCTGTGGGGAAGGGGAGGAAGTTGATACCCCGTTGTGTCAGACTCTGAGGCATTGCCAGTGCTTAATATTAATTGCTTCTATCATTGAGTTCCCTCAGCCCTTCTAGCTTTCAGACCGGTTGGAAGGATCCAAATAAAAGTCCAATAAATACATGAAACCGGCAATTTGAAGCTGTTCAAGACTGGAACAAAATGGTAATACAGGCACATGAGACACCTCTGTTGAGGGAAAAGGTGAATTCCTCAGATCTTGAGATGTCTCTTGGACAATGCTGCAGGATCTTTGGTGATCAGAAAGAGATTTGCCCCCAACAACTTTACTCTTGCCTTCCATGCTGGGGTCTGTACTGGCCTATGTGAAAGTGTTTCTAGCCCCAGGACAGCAGTCCTAGCATCAGCCAGGGGACCTGAGTCAGAAATGACTGCCAGTGAACTGATATGCAAGGCTTTAGAGGTTTCTGCCAAGTTACCATGAGCTTTCATCCAAAGGGAATGTTATGTGCCTGCTGACGCCACCCCCATCCCATATGCACAGATTAGTTCCTGGAGATGCTCCTGGGGAAGCCTCCAGAAACTGCAGCTGGCTCCAGAATTCTAGTCCATGAAACACACTATGTTAGGATGGGGAGAAAAAAATTTCTTCTACAGAAGGCTTCACTCCTAGTTTCTGGGTGCCAGCAGAGCAGCATTTACTTTCCTGGAGACTGTTGCTTTTTTCCTACAAAAGGTGTTATCTGTGATGCATTCTGAGCAGAGAAGGGATCCATGAATGTTACCTTTCCCGTGTATGGTATCCCACGTTTGTAGAATGGATGGAGGTTGATAAACTCCACAGATTTCACTACCGTTGTAATAGGAATTAGAGCTGTTTCCACAGAATGGGCTCCTGGATGGGGAGATGAAAAATCTATTGAATCTGAAGCAATGCTCTTAGGGAAGCAGAAATAAAAAAAGGTACTTCAACACTACCTACAACATCTACAAGGTCTAAATTTAGGAGAGAAAATACATTCTTCTAGGATATGATTCCACCAAGCTTTCTGGGCTTCCTACTTCATGACGTGATGCATCATAGCCTATAAGTATTTATTTACGTGTTTATTTATGGTTTTTGAAGATAAAGGGAAACTAGATGACTGTTTAGTTATAAGCAGTCCAGTTTGCAACTGGCTGAGGAACACCCTGGTGTTCAGGCAATCACTAAAAGTTATACACATGTGAAGGGAGGTGAATGGTGGAGAGGATTAGAAAATCTGGTGAAAACAGATGGAAGAGGTACTGGAATAGAGACTATTACGATGACAGAAGATTTGGTAACCTTCAAGTTACTTTTTCAAAAGAAATTCCACTGCCACATAAAGACCAAGAAGAAGACCAAGAAGAAGACCAAGAAGAAGACCAAGAAGCCTGTGAAGAAGAGAATGCTCCATGTATGATCCAGTACCTGTTCCATTTTCCACCATTTTTCCTGCTACAATTACAAAGCTGTCAGCTTCATTTATTTCCAGAGCTTCTCTCTTCATTGTGAAAATAGCGCAGCCATTCTTATTTGTCTGCAGAGAGAGGAGAACAGAGAGAAAGAGGGTGATGTGGAGGAAGACAAACTGTTCCATAGATGCCAGGCAATCCTAAAGAAATAATTCCAGATATTTTTGGAACAGAGGAAAGCTCCCAAATCCTAACTACAGAAACTCATCATAGATACCTTAGGCAGAAATGAAAATCAATATTCTTGGATTAAACAATCACCAACAAAGTGGCAAAAAAAAAAAAAGTACTTAAATCACGTAAGGGTTAATTATGTCACAGAGAATCTCAGGAGACTGGATTCAGCCCAAAACCTGTAGCTGAGAGAGCATGAATTTCCTTATGTGAGCTGAAGATCTCCCTGAAATGCTATGGCCCTGATGAATAAAGCCTGACAGTGTGGCTTTCCAGACATGACCATTCCGTGACACAGCCATATTAAACACAGGCATCCTGCCAGGTACAAGAGCTTTGCCAATCATTGGGGCAGAGACTGGGTATAGCCAGTGTTTTTAGCCATGCCTGTGAAGTGCTCCTCAGAACCTTTCAGAGCGTCTTACATGCCATGTGGAGCTGGCATTCAGCTGATGTTTCGCACAGCTAAGACTGCACAGCATTCCAGCTGGAGTGCATTTTAAAAGATGCACAGATCCAGCTAGATTTTTATATTCTGGCTCATTGCTGGCTGGTCTGACATTTAGAAATATTTTCCTGTGGCTCTCAGGCCAAAAGAGCTGCATCTGAAACCCGTGGGAAAAAAAACAAATGTGAAGCATAACCACAAAAAATAATGGACACAGATGAGAAAAAAGTGCAGCCAGCAACGCACATAATTTCAGACCAGACACTAGCAAGCTTGAGATGACTAATTGTGCAGGGATAGAGCAAGAAACAGGGCATGGATCCACAGTCCACGTGATGCTCTGATAGCCTGCTTATTGGTGGCAGCGGCCACAGGGCTGAATAGGCCAGTGATCTGAATAGCCCCACCTGATGGGGTGATCTGATTGCACACCATGTGATATAGAACCTTGGAAAAGGTCCCAGGCACCACTGCTTCCCATGGCAGTGGGAAGAGCTTTCATCTTCTCCCAAAGCACGGAGTCAGGTATGCACAGCTAGAGCAGTAATTCAAGCAACAGGGCTGTGGGAAGAGGAATCAGTGGTCTGATCATGTCCAGCAACTGGGAAGACACCAGGCTGAACAGGTTCATGCCCATCTGAGGTGCCTTGAGGCAGGTTAAGGGGGCAGAAACACACTTCCAGCACGTGACACTTTTTGATCTCCTATTTGTGCACCCACCCAGCTGTTTTGCTTCCGAATCGCCGAACTTGTAGAATTGTCTTCCATGGCCTGGGAGAATGTCATAACAGTAATTTCTACTTCCCCTTGAACAGGCTTCCCATAAGTATACCTATGTCAAAAGAGAGAAACATTCACCAAAAGACAGTCTGCTGGCTGTCAGCAGAAATACTGATACAGGACACCTTCCATCCTCATCAGGGGAAGTGAAGCCCGGAGAGCTTTGCTTTGTGCCATGTTTGCTCGGGAACTTAAGCTCATCCTTTAAAATCATTTTGCATCCCTCTCCACCCACTATACCCAGCATCTTTAGTGTCCTTCAGCCTCACAGTAAGTGACTAGGCATGAGAAGGAGCCCATTCCAGAGAGTGATCTGTCTCCCCAAGACACAGGGTAATGCAGAAAGATCATATTGACAAGTGGAAGACCACTTGTTTTTCATGAGCAATCTGGAGGTGACAGTGGAATCAAAGGGCAGAGATCACAATGGTATCATGTACTCACTTGCCACAGACAGCCACCTGAAATTCCTCAACTGCTGTAGTGATATGTGGAGGGTGCTCGATTTTCATCTCAAATTTTTTCAGCACTGTATGGAAGAGAGTAAGATAAGGATGGAGGAAAAAACCAATGGATAATATAGATGAGTATGGACACTGACAGAAGTTGTGTTATAGCTGCAGTCCAGATGAGGGAAAGATGGTGATGTCCCCAGTTCTTCATCACCATGCTGCAATCAAGTTACTCCCTCCAGCCACACCACCCTGTATTTGCTGCTGCAACTGCATATGAGACTGCTTTCTACTCCAGCTCAGGCAAGCTTAAAGACTTAAATGGCACAGGGTTTTGTCTTTACCAATGCCAATTAATGGGACCAAGACATGATTCCACTTCCCATTACAGCAGCTGACTGGAGTGGATGACAAACCTAGCCCAGAAAAGGGTGACAATGAGCAGCAAAACGTGTTCATTACGGGGCCCAGACATAGGCAGAGTGAGATGACAGCCCACAGCCTCTCCTTTGTGCCCTGTGCAGCTGCAGAACCTCCAGCCCTGTGTGAGGTGTGCACACAGACCCAACCATCCTTGTCCCCGTTCTGTGGCTCTCCCAAGGCAAAAGGTGGGATGAACACAGCTGCATCACCCTGCTCCCTCCTCCAGCTATCCACACAGCTTTTCCCTTCCCTCTGATGTTGGAGTCTCACCATATTCCTGAACACTGAAGGTTTTTTGAGCCATGTCCGGCTGCACTGAGATGGTATATGTCCCAAGGGATGCTTCAGATGCCAGGGGGAGGGATAGATCCACAATGCCTTGATTTGACTTTACATTCCGCCACTCAGCAATACGGTTGTATTTAGGATCCTGTTTGGGAAAGGACACGCTGGGAGCACATGTACCTGGCAGGTCCAGCCACACTCAGGCACAAGAATGCACTACAAGGGCTTAAACTTGACCCAGTAGGGAGGACTCCAGATTGCCAGGAGAGATACCTTTGCTTCCCTCCAGCATTACTTTAGTAAACTTAGGAATTACAGAGGCAGCCAAGAACAGTAAAGCCACTGAGAGTGGCAGCATCATGTCACCACGGGAAGGAGAAGCAGCTGTGCTGCCTCTACTGAGCGCCTGTCCCTGTGCTCGGTGCAGCCGGGGTGTTGGGCAAAGGTTCGGTACTGCCCTGCCTTTTGCTGAGCTATGAGCACCACAGAGGCACTGGTCTGAGAAGAACCCAGGCTGACCACACAGAAAAACCTTTGGCTGAACCTGAACTATAACCATATCTTCGTGAAGTTACATTTGTGCCACAACTCTGGGAGTGAAAGATCACAGTAGAAGATACAGATATATCCCTTTGGTCACTTCTTTGTCACTTACCTGCAGCCATATCTGGGAATACTGTAAAAACAAGAAAAACACAATCTCAGTTTTGTAAAACAGCATCCATAAAGAAGTCTGCCTGACATGGGTCCCTGAGCAGAAATCCAGACCCCACAGTACGTCTCCTCCTCCCTCTGTGTCAGCTTACACTTGTCTTTCTCCAAGGGACCAGTGGATGAGTGGTTTCCTCCTAAAATAATTTATTCTTATGGTTTAACAGGCATGAAGGGAGATATCTCTTTCATGAGCCTCTCTATGTGTCTCATGCTGAAGCTCCTACTTCTAGAAAGGCACAAGGTGATCCTCACCTCCTTTTTAATGACCTTAAGGTTCTCATCAAGGTTCACAATTCGGAATTTCACTGTAGATATAAAGAAAAACATAGTAAAGAATTCTGGACGCAACATGTCCTTGCACAAACCTGCTTCTCCTTTTCTGTGCTCCAGTATTCATGTCTCTCTGTTTACCTCAGAGATGCTCAGCTCTTTTCCCAAACAGCCTTACCCAGCATCTCCCACCCCAGAGGGCTTTGTCTGGGAGGCTTATACACAGCTGTGTGCTGCAGAACCCCACTGCCTTTACCTAGAAAGTTGGGGTAAACAGTGGGGTTGTCTATAGTGGGGTCTGTCTGCAGTCCATTCATATTGTGAAGGCTGTGGGGACTCTGTAATTCTACAGCTTGGAACTGACACTCTAGGTTTTACTCAAATATGAACAACAGTCCTCAAGGCTGTCCAGTGTCCTGGAGAGTCCTGGCTTCCCCTTTAGGTCTCACTAGTGATATGGCACCAAAACAACACCCAGGAGCAGCAGGCTGGGAATCTGGTGTAGCACACCTTGGAGGGGAACATCTTGACTCTAACTGTTCCTAGAAACACTGGATAATAGAGATCTGCTTCCTTCCATCTCCAACAGCCTTAGCTTGCTGCATTTGGTGAAATCTTCCCTCCAGGTGTGGCTGCTATCTTGACCCTTCCCTCCCCATTTCCATATGCTGCCTTCTTGCCTTACCTGTTTCTCCAGGTTTGTATAAGCCCTTGTCTGTCTCTATCAGAATTACATTCTTCTTGGGCTTGACCAGAATTTTTTTGTCTCCCTCAAGGAGCACTTTATCTCCACTGTGGATCAGGACATGCAGAAAAGCCACCTCCTCTGACTGTCAGATGAAAAAAAACCCAAATTATCTCAGACTACAAAGAGCTTGAAAGAGAACCAGAGGCACTTGTCCTTCCAATATCTCCAATGTCCCCCTCCTCCTTTCATCTCCTGTGATTTAAGTATCTCCTTTCCCTAGTCATAGTCTTCATTTTGTTGTCCAGCTTCTTCATTCCCTTTTCTTTGCCTTTCCGCTTGTCATGTTTGCCTCTTTGCACATTTATTTTTCCTCTTTGCTATCTTTCCCACCCTGCATCTCCAACATTAACATGGCTCAGGCACAGGAGAGGCTGAAGCACTCTAATTTGTAAGAGGAGAGGCAGACAAGAGACATATCCTACCTGTGTCTTGGAATCATCTGTTTCTTTGGGAATTGATATGAGGTCTGGCACCTAGGTTGATTGACACAAGGAAATGGAAAAAATTCATCAGAAACTTTGCATCTTATCACAGATATGACATCATCTCACTGTTAAAAAATCCCCAAACTTCAGAGTCTGAATTGTTCCATATGACTCCGTAACCCACTTGTAATTCTAGGGAGAAGCAGTCACTGCCTTGTTCACAAACTTAATAGTGAACTGTCCAACATGTCATCCTCCCACTTAACATAAATGTGAGAGTTTTATGGAACTAAGTAAACCACAAGAAAGTCAGATCTGAAGTAATGGGAGGTGGGATACTGATGAGGCAAACACAGGACATCTCAGCATCAGAAAGACTGAGCTCATCAGGAGAAAGATTTTTTTGGTGTTTTTTTTTTTTCTGCTAACAGCAGACTTCCTTGGCTTTCCAAAACCAGGACTTGCTCTCTCCTAAGGGCTGGCACCAAACACTTGGTTAATCATTGTCATGTTGATGTAAAAACCAAAAGGGACTACAGCCCCTCCTTGAATTCTGCTGAGTCTGCAGGGCAATCAGGGCACAGGCACAGTGACTTTGTGCAGTGCTGAGGAAGACAGGAGCAGTTTGTAAAGCCTCTGCACCACACACATCTCCATGGCTCTCCAGAAATGCAGCTGAAGGTTCTGTAGTCAGTGTGCCTAGATAAGCTAACTACAGCAGTGAGCAATGACAGGAACTCAAGCCACTCCAGAAATATCCAGACTGCCTCGATGAAATTCAGTTCATTGTGGGTTCAGTGCCATCACAGCTAAATTAAAGCAAGCTCAGTGTCTATGCAGGCTGCAACTACATCTGGCAGTGTAGATGCAGCTTTAGAGCAGAATGGTCTCCTTGGAGCTGAAGGGGCAGGCTCCTGAGGAAACAAGGATGAAAAGGGTGTATTCCCAATGCATTGACTTTGGCTGAGATATACAAGCACTTTTAGGGACAAAACACTGAGTAAACTGAAAATAAATGTTTAGCACCAGGCTTTAAGTAGGATGAAATGTGCTGATACAGATCAAAAGGACAGATTTTTATATACACAAGAAAGATTCCCTATCATCTTAGACTCCAAGACACTGTTGTATTTTGCCTAGCACTGCTAGGGAAATATACTTAGCCTGCTTGGAACCTATGGCAAGGAAAAGGACAGTGTACCCAGAGAAGTGCCGTGCTCTTGTGTGAAAGTGAAAGCATTCACTGTCAAATCAGTAGCCACATCTACACTCACCTGGAAGGTGATGCTCTGAAAAGTGCCTGGCTTCTCCACATCCTGCTCCACCAGTGTGTGATTCTGGGTTTTTGTCTGCAAGGTGACAGCCAGGTGGACGGCCTCAGTTAGGGAGCTGAAGTGAATGTAGAGCTTCTCCTCGTGGGACTGCTGAATGATAGCAGGGAACACCACCATATAGTGACTAGAAGAGAGCAGTACATGTTCAAAAACAAGTCAGAGACTGAGGTGGACAGGCCAGAATCCATCTCTACTGCTTTCATGAAGAGATAGACCAAGGGTGAGAAATGCCTGGAGGACTGCATTGAAGGAAGTTTAGTGCTTTTGAGCTCCTTTCCAAACGAGAAAAGAGGAATATGCTCAGTATAGAGAACTCCCAGTTCCTCAGTGCCACCACCCTGCCACCAGCCAGGACACAGCCACCCAGTCCACGATGCTCCAGTTGTGAGAACACAGAGTAAGGCTGTGTGAAGAAGCCAGAGAAGCCAAACATTCAGTGGCTGAGGCACTAGGCTTCCATCCTCACACCAGACTTCACCTCCACCAGCACAGCATGAACAGAGGCAAAACTCCTGTGGCCTCTGTAGCTTTGTTGTGTGTGCAGTGCAGCTCCTGCACAAGCCAACACCAGTGGCTGCCCCTGCAGCATTGCCTGACACCCAGGACTCTGCAGGAGCTGCTTCTGCTCAGCCTCCCTGGGAGCCAGGGCCCACCACCCAGCTGTGGGATGCCAAAGAGTGCAGCCCCTCAGCACCACCCTTCAACGACAGCCCCTTCCACCAAGCCCCCCGAAATCAAAAGGAGAGAGTCTCACGGTTCCAGGCTTGCTGCAGCTGCAACTGGGAATAGGGTCAGGGCTAAGAGGAGCAGTGGTGCTCCCATTGCTTGGGCTGGGACAGACAGCTGACAAGATCCACACTGGAGGAGAGAACTGCACGTACTGATGGGTTGGAGCAATCCTAAATACCCCCTCAGATACTCCTAGGTTCAAAGAGTAGGAGAGTTAATATATGGAGATAATATCTTTTCTAGGCTAATGACATTAGCTAATATTTACTTGCTCCCACCAACAGCAGAGTGAAGGTCACACAACACGGTTCTCCGCCCACATTTACATTCAGGTGCTATTCCAGGCCATGGGTGCCAGAACACTGGGAAGAGATATGTGGAAATACATGTCTCTAACTCAGGCTGAAGGGGACTTGGGAGAGTCTCATCTCTTCTGCGGTTGGTCTGGGTCCTGGCTGTAGTTTCTGATGAGAGCCAAATCTGCACATCAGCGACTGTCCTCAGCTTGTAAAAAGCAACATTAGTGATCTTCTCCTCATCCAGTCATTACTCTGAGCTTGGGGTAAAAACCTTTCCAGTCCCCTCTATTCCATGCATCACTACCTCTGTCCACCCGTCCATCCCAGCCATGTCTGATCCTCCTGGGTACAGAATCTTTTCCAGGGCAGGTCCTGCTACCTATGCCAGCCCCTCTCATAATTCCACTGTTAGGCCTTTCCAAATGAAGCACAACACTTTAAGTCCACACATATTTCATCAAATCTCTATTTTACATGTGCCCAAGCTGGATGCCCAGTCTTCTGACAGATTCCCCCAGCCATAAGGTGATTCTACACCAACACCACAACTCCTCTCCTCCAGACTCTTCCTGGGCACGGCACCCTTGTGTTTCCATCTCCTGAGTGGCAGCAGTTAAGTGCACAGGGCTTGGATGAATTTGCCCTCTAGCTACAACCTCACTTGAAGGTGGATGTCCTCATTCTGTCCTGGCCCCTGCTGAGTTTTAGCGGAGCACAAGCAAAGGTGCACAAGCACTGAGAGAATTTGCCATCCACCCGTGCCTTGCTCCTGGCTGAAGCAATCCCCTGGATTTACTTTGGCACCGTTCCCATCTGTGTGTTTAGCACCCACTCTCTTAGACCACAGTCTGATGTGACACGGGCACACCAGACTTTAACCTAGCACTGATATTGCAGATAAACCTCAGGTTTAAAGCACTTTATGTCACTGATCTGGGAGCATATTTGAGTCTCCAGAATTAAAATGGGGTTTGAGTTCAAGTCTAAACTAGCAAGACAAAAAACAGAAAGACAACCAAAAGATAATAAAGTGCTGAAGTTCTTCCCTTCCTCCAGGGAGGAATGGGAACGCTGGCAGAGCTGCATGTGAAGCCCTGGGCCGGTCCAGCTGGAGGCTGCAGGTCAGGAGTGAAATTTCAGTAAGAAGCAAATAATACCTAAGAAGTTCTACAGAAGAACCAAGGAGAAAAATCCACCGACATCACAAAGAATTCATTTGTATCCAAATGTTTCTGATGACGTCCTGGTAAAAAATGGGGAAAAAATTTTTTTACAAATTGGGCCCGTGTACCAAATACAGTAACTAAGTACTCCTGCTGGCAGCAGCTGTGCTGCCTAAGGCAGACAAGCCCTCTCCCAGAGAAACACCAACAAGCCTCACGAAGTCTCAAAGCAGCTGCCTCTGGTTTGTAGGCAGTAAACACTGTCGCCGCCCCTCTCTCCCGCCCACATTCCAGCCACGAGCAGCCTGATCTCCACCTTGGTTTTGAAGCCAAGGGAGGAACGGGCGTCTAGTCAGGGCAGGAGTTGCGTGCTCCTTCGCCTCTGGATGAGGGGGAGAAGGAAGACAGCAGGAGCAGGGGAGAAGGGGGTACTGAGGAGTGGCTAAGCTTTCCTTGGAGGAATTCCACCTGCAATCAGCTATGTGGAGGATCATTTTCCTGTGGGGCTGCATCCTTCTCCTGCCTAGCACGGCTGGAATGCCTGCAATGCTGTAAGAACTTCACTACTTTGCAAATGTGCTCTGGTCTGTGAGGGATCCTGGCGGGGGGTGGCAGTATGACAGAAAGGAGACAGAAGTCTTAAGGTGAGGAGTGTTCTTCCAGAAGGGCGTAATTACTCACGTTCCCAAGGTTTTGCTTGGTTTCCGTGTGCCCTTTCCCCACATTCCCCCTTCTAGTTGGCTCTTCCTTTAGTGCCTTTGATGCAGACCACGTATTTCAGCAAGGACTCATGCAGAACGACTCTGCCAGCTTTCTGCTTGTGCTTAATTCTGACCGGCCAAAATCTCACGTCCCCTGCTGTGTTCCAGAATGTGTTTCCTTTGGGCTAAGCTTTTCTTCCCAGAGTCATAGGTCACCATTTAATAGTTTAGCCAGCAAAGCTGAGTGTCTTTACAAAGTGAGCAAGCATGAGCCCAAGTATCTGGTAGGGATGCTCTCGGTAAAGCAGTGTGTTCGTTCAGGCTTGGCTGGCCATCTGCTCCTACCACAGCTTTTCTCAGACCTCTGTCAAGGACAGTGCCCAGCACAGCTTCTCTTCATATACTTTGTCAGAATGCAGCTCCTGTTCCAGCAGGCACTGCTGTGATATCCTGGCTTGTGAACTCGAGATTGCTTTTTTGAAAGGGTTTGCTTTTGCAGCCATGGCACAAGTGCGAACAGAAGCGTGACTGTGCTTGAGCAGTAGATGTTACAGTGAAAAATGTGTCAGTGGATTGTAGCTGGGTTCCTTCCTGTTGCATGTGCTGTAGTGTGCACAAGCCTAGTTTTAAAAACCTTCTCCAGTGGGAGCACTTCCTCTAGGACATGTTCCATAGGCTGACAAGCTCCCACACAAAGAATGTGCTTTACTGCTGTCTGCTTGCCACTGCTACCTTCAGCATGAAGCTTTGCTTCATGGAAATACCACTTGCTTCAATAGGTTTTCTGCTGTCCTACCTGTATTCCAATTTTTTCGTAGATTCATGATCCAGCTTGGATTTTGGGACCCTTAGATGACAGCCCCAGAGATGTTGTTTCTTACTTTTATAGCTCAGAAGGCAAGGGCAAGGGATGAAATGTTAAAGAGGTGTAAGAAAATGTTCCAAAGTAAAGGATCATTAAGAGCAAGGGGGGTATGGGAGGTTTCAAGCAGTGAATTTTTAGTGCTCATCCCATCCTTTGGCACAAGTGGCAGGAGGGAGGTGCCATGAGTCAGCTCAAGTAGGAAAAACAAAATGTTGTTGGATGTGTTTTGAGATCCTCAATGCAGCTTGGCAGCAATCAAGTGTGACAGCAGTCAGAGGCTCCTGGCCAGCAGGACTTTGACTCCCTCTCGCCAGGGTGCTGAGCTCCAGCTGAGAGCTGCCAGCAGGTCACCTCCCTTCCTCCTGCTTTTCTCATCTTCCCAGGCCCTGCCCTCTGCTTCCTGCAAAACATGCTGCTGGCTGAGCCTGTCCAGAGGCAGTGAGTGGAAGCAGTCAGTGATAAGAATTTTGAAATCTGCTTGAATGTTGGCTTTTTGTTGGTCCTAGATGCTACAGTACAATAAAAGATGAAAACAAACAAAGTGTGAACAGCTTTTTGGTGTTACGGACACAGCTCAGAGTAGATGCAGAGATGGGAGAGCAAGTAGAGAGCAAAGAGGACAAGAGTGTCAGGAGCTGAAGTGAAGGTGCTCATGAGTCTCTGTGGCTGGGACATGAAGCTGGAACACTGGGCTTCTCACAGAGGGCGTTGTTTCTGAGCCCCAGAGTAGTAGGAAAACCAGCCAACAAAACTGAATGTAGTGTGGTTCAGTGAAAACATTGAAGACTTAGGAAACCTGCAAGAGATTCAAGCTGCTGCTGATCCCTTGGGTGACGTGGGGAGGTCACTTCACCTTATTTTCACTTTCAATTTGTGAGGCAGTGACTTTATAATTTTATATGTGCATGCAGCTTATACTGCTGCCTCACTGTCAATGTCACCAGTACCCACAGATGAGAACAGTGTCATGTCCCAGTGGTGTCACGACAGCAGAATGAAGAGACCAGAAGTCTGTTAGGAAGTACCTAAAGACAGGTCAAAACCTGCCCTCTTAGAAAGTCAGTTTAACCTGACTCTTCTCTCTCTTCTCTCTCTTCTCTCTCTTCTCTCTCTTCTCTCTCTTCTCTCTCTTCTCTCTCTTCTCTCTCTTCTCTCTCTTTTTTCTTTTTTGTCAACAGAAACTATGCCGTGGCAATACCATCTCAGCTCTACCACCCCTTCTCAGAGACAGTGTGTCTCCAGCTCAGCAGAGAGCAGTCAGTCCCAATCCATGTGTTGGTCACCTTGCAAAGCAGAGCTGGCAATGAGACTCTGATCACTCAGTCCATCTCTCAGCTCCCCTTCTTTCATTGCACAAGCTTCCAGGTGAGGAAGAGATTTTCAAGGGTTCTCGCTAGGGTTGATACTGCATCAGTTCTGCTCTTGCTGGGCAGGAATGCAAAGAATTGTGTCTTCCCATGAGGACGTCTTAACTGGCCAGTGAATCTTCTGCTTCAGCCTGCACAGGTCTGCCAGTGACCTTTCTGCTATGTAGCCCCACTAATATTTTACCCTTCTAGAAATGTTCTGTGAAGTCTTTCCAGTCAAGAAGAACTAGAGCAACCCAAAAGTTGTATCATAATTGTTATTCCAAAAACCTCGGGATCAGTGAATGGGATCCACCCTGAATGATGGTTATAACTATACCTGCAGGTCCCTCCTCCTGTTGGAAACCCTGATGAAGTGGCTTTTGTTGTTATCACAGTCATGGAAGCCAACTCAGAGTTCCAGAAGAAACAGAAGGTCCTAATCAAGCACGCAGACAAGAAGACTTTTATCCAGACAGACAAACCTGTGTACAAACCTGGACAGATTGGTATGGACAGAATGCCATGTCTTGTGAGAGAGAGAGAGGTCCTCAGGCCACAAAATGTGGGGTACTCTCTAGTCCTCTGAGCAGGGCCTGCTCAGGAGGGGAGATGGTCCACAGCTTCCTTCTAGGCTTTGAGGGGCTTGGGAATATCTCTCTCCTATGTCAGCCACTGTGAACAGGGCTTGTGTGTTTTCCTTGATGCATAAGAAAAGATTTAGAAGCCACAGTGTTATACCCATGATTGCTCCAGTCAAAGCCATGACTGTCTGTTAAGGCTCTAAATCCTTCTCTTCCTCACAGACTTCCCCAGGTGAGGATTGCAGTCCTACAGGTCCCAGCACTGCCCTTGCACAGCTCAGATCACCACAGGGTTCAGCTCTTTGCCCCATGCCTCTCCACACTTTCCACTGGGATGACCTTCACTGCCAGCAAGACTGAGTGGCCCACCACAGGTCCACTGTTCAGAAAAATGCTCTTTCCCACCAGCACAGCCAGCCTTCCCAGAAAGCCCCACACTGCCTCTCCTAACACTTTTTTTTTCTAGCAGCCTGCCAGCTCCTAGGAGGGCTTTGGGCATAGGCCTAGGAGTGGATGGCTCTATCTGCTGCCCACATCCTCTCAGTGAAGCAAGTGTACACATCTTTCTTAGCCATGTGTTCTTGTTATTTACTATTGAGAGACTTGATTTCATTTCAGCCATTTCCTGTTTTTTTTGTAGTCAAGTTGCGGATTGTGACCTTGGATCAGAACTTTATTGCCAGCAGTGAAACAGTAAGTCGAGAGGGAAGATACCTGAAGTCTGGAAATGTTATGAGCTGCCTGCATGTCTTCTAGATCAGTGCTTGGCCCAGCCAGGAGATGTGTGTACAGCTGGTCTCAAAATTGCTTTTGGTGCTTACAAACAGTGTTGGGCACCACCTGCAAGACAGGAGCTGCTCGTGATGTTGGGTTATGGGCAGTCCCTGGGAATTGCTTAGAGAAGACTGATGGATGGTTGAGGAAATAAAAAATCCCAGGGAGGTGGATGGTAACTTAGCTGAAAGCATCCCACCAGTAACTGTTGTTTCCTCCCCACAGCAGCGCCTGGTGGAACTGAAGGTAAAGCTCCTACTTTATTGAAAGTGAGGAACTCTTCTCACCTTGGGGAAGACACAGGTTTGGAGGTGGTGGTAGGGAAATATGGATGCAGAAAGACAATTATCTCTGAATGAATGGGAACAGTCCTTGACTGCTTGTCCTTCCTTCCTTCCACGTCCATTCCAAAAGTTTGGCCGAGCAGTGTCATGACACTGATTACACGGGGATCCCTGCAGTAAATGATCGTGCCACTGAAAACCAGCAAACCTTCCTAGAGTGGTTACTGGAATTCTAGTCCCTCTAGCCTATGAATTGAAGACTTATGAAAATCCTGAAGTTTCCTTAAGGAGACTTTTATATTTACCATATAGAAAACAAAAGTTTGACCAGTTAGTGTTGTGACTGCACCGCTAGAAACACTTCCTAAGGCAGCTATCAGGCTATTATTCTTAAAATCTGTTCAGTGTAATCACTGTGCTGAGGAAAGTGGTGGTGGGGTTTGTAATACCCATGCAGAGGGGTCAGAGTCCCAACTAGCAACAGGCAGAAGTTAATGTACATGTCATACCCAGCAAGGAATCATTACATAAACACACAGTTTCTGAGACATCTCTGCGATACTTTATGCCAGTTTATGTAAACATAGCACTCTGATCCCAGCAGCAGTGCCCACTTGTTCCACATGAAGCACCCATCAGCTCATCACAAAGCTCCTACTGGCTGGGCAGTGTGGTTGTACCCAGAGTTCTGCATCCCGCCCTCCCAGAACCAGCAGTCCATGAAGGGGAGAACACTGTCCTTCATGACTGGGCCTCGATGGTTCCCCTGCATGGACTCATTTCCTCATTCTTTCCTGGGGATTCAACACGTTGCTCCTCAGTAGCTCATGCCTTAGGCAGAATGTCTCTACAGCGACCTTGTGGGCTGTGCCAGCTCAGGTGACCACAGAGATCTCTGAGAAGTTCCACTTCTTTCTCTGAGACAGGCAGGCAGTAAACAAGAGTTTTGCAGCAGTCAGAGATGGCAGTGCCACCAGGGAACAATGATATGATAAATTTACTTTGTCAGTGAGACAGGGAGAGAAGTCCTTTCCTCTTTGAGCTTGGACTCACCCGAGCACTGTAGCTGTGCCAGAGACCTGGGCTCTCAGGACAAGAGAATATGTGGTCAGACCACGCCCTGGTTTCTTGGACATCCTGCAAAAGAGTCTTTTTGCACTGGAAAGTAACTACTCTCTACTACACCTGTGCAGGACCCCAGAGGGAACCGGATTGCACAGTGGCTGGATGTTACACCTGTGGGGGGCATTGTGGATCTGTCCTTCCCGCTGGCTGCAGAGGCACCGGTTGGAGAGTACACCATCAGAATGCCTGACCTCACACGCACCTTCAGGGTAGAGGAGTATGGTAAGAGTCTCAGGAAGCTGGTGGCAGCAGAGAAAGGTGTTTTGCCAGCCTCCAGCCCCCCTGCCCTCACACAGAGCTGGATGGGCCATGCAGCTGTGAACAGCTGTGCTGGTTGTGCTGTCTGCTGGGAAGTGCAGCTGCCTGCCCGTAGGTGCAATCACTGACCTTCACCCAGGCCCACCGGCTTTCTCCTCCCCCATGTCCTGTGGATGGGACTGAGACAGTGTCCCACAGCTGTTACTCCCATCCCATTCTCCTAGCTGGACTGTTGGTGTATTCCCACCAGGCCCTGTGCTGGTAGTCAGGGAATGAAAGGAGAGGTGTTTTTTTTAGGTTTGTTTTTTTTTCTGTAAACAACCACTTAGGAAGGATTGGAGCAAATTAAGTCTTTCTATTCTCACTGAATTATCTTTCTCTTGCCTTCACACAGTGCTGCCCAAGTTCAGTGTCTCCATCCAGATGCCTCAGGTGGTCACCATCCTAGAGGAAAACTTCCCTCTCCACGTCTGTGGCATGTGAGCTGACTTATCGTGGCAGAAGGTGCATTTTTACTGGTTTGGAAAATGCACAGCCATCAATAACTGAGCTCAAAATGGTCTCTGCCAACCAAGAGTTGGTACCCTGGCATCCTTTGCTAAGCAACTCTCCTGGGCTCTCACCTTTCTCCGTATTCTCTCTCCCTACTTTCTCTGTGAGTCTGAAAGTGTGGCCGTGCATTCCCTCAATGTAGCATGTGCCCTACAATACAGCACCTCTGCTGTATTTGTTAGTGACAGTGTTGTAGGAATAATGGCTCAGCTTGTGGCCAACACAATGGCCCCCAGCCCTGCCTGGTGGGACCAGTGTTGGCTTGGAGAGAACTTGCCCACCAGTGCCTTCTGTCTCAATCTGATGAGGCCGTTTGTACGTCTTGGCCTCCTCTGCTGAGCAGGTGACCCATGAATGTACTGCAGGCTGCTGGGCTGTATAGCTGCAAACCACAGGGTAAAGCTGAAATTTCTCACCCTCGAGCCAGTGTTTCTGTGTGAGTGAAAGTCCTCTGTGCTCCCTTTGCCAGGTACACCTATGGGAAAGCAGTCCAGGGTAGCGTGACGGCTGTGGTGTGCCGTAAACACATCCGCTATAACCGCAGGTCTTCCAAAGCCAAGCGCAGTATCTGTAAGGATTACACCGGCGAGGTGAGCACGGGACACACCCACCCCTCTTGTAAAAGGGAAGAAAGAGGGTAAGAGGCGGAACAGTCTTTTGCCTTCGTGAATGGTTAACAAATACAATTTCATGTTCCCAGACAAATGAGGATGGGTGCTTTTCCACTGAAGTGAATACTAAGATTTTCCACCGGAAGCATGGTGATAATTATGATTTCAACCTGGAGGCTGAAGCTTTTCTGAAAGAAAGTGGAACAGGTAGAAAAAAATGATTCTACACTTTGTGGAAAATCTTCTATTTTACACTCATAAAATGTAGTTGTCTTTGGGTTTTAATCTATAAGATAATTGAGTTCATGCAATCTTGATGGCTGCTCTTGCAGTCATTTTGTTTTGACAGAGGTGGGCAAGAGCTGCTTTTTCTTGTCTTCTCATCACATTACAATGTGTACAGAGGTGGGTCAGGCCAGGTTCTCTTGCTCTTAAACCATATTTTAGGACAGTCCATTGGAATGAGATGTTTTTCAGAGCAACTGGAGATAACCAAGGTCCTGACTCTGTACTGTTATTAGCTCCTCATTAGATTTATCTTCACATCTCAGATAGGGAGATAAGGTTTCTTATAAGGTTCCCACTCTCACAAGATTTTGCAAAGCCTTCCTTTTCTTCCTTCGGAGAAAATGTTTTGCAGCCCCTTGCCAGAAGCAGTGACACACAATCACTCAACAAACAACTGCAGTGATTTCAGATGGGCACACGGGACAAGATATCGGACTGAGAACTGACATGGGAAAAGCAAGGAAAAATGCTGCCTTCTAGTGACTGCTGTGAGAAGGGAAGGCAAATGGAAGAGGACAATTATGAGTAGGACCATCTCAAAGTAGGAAATAGTGTTTGAGAAGTGTCTGACAGAGATCTCCAGATAGACTGCTGTCATTCTGTCACATCAGAGTGTAGGAGGCACTATAGCTGAGTGTGTGTGTGTTAAATGACTCCTGAAGCTGCATGGAGAAGCTGCAATGCCCTGTGAGTGATAGTCCACCCCTTAACTGAGTTCATCCATCTTGATGCCTACTTAGACGCGATACTCACTTGCATGTGCCTCTGTCTTTCCCAGGGGTAGAGTTCAATGCCACTGAAAACTGCAAGGTCACTTTTGATATCACAACTGTCCGGTTCTGGGGGACAAGCTACTACTATCAGCAAGGAGCTCCCTACTATGGAAATGTGAGTGAAAAGGGAAGAAACATGGAAAGCGGCTGGGCCTAAGCAGGTGGTAGGCACAGAAGTGCCCAGGGGTCTCCTTGTTCTGTGCTGCCCAAAGCTGCCAGCACAATCCTGTGTCCCAGTCCCTCCTTTGACATATCTACCAAGAGGTTATCCAAAGGTGTGACTGCAGGATCTGTGGCTTTGCCAGATGAGATGGCTGCTGCATAAGTGGGGAATGGTTGGAGAGGTTAAAATTCACACTGAGAGTCCCTTTACAGAGAGGGGGACTGGGACTTCTCCTGGGAGATGAATTTTCAGTCCTGAGGCCTCCAGTTCTCTGACTGTTCTCTGCATTGTTTCAGCTGGAACTCAGAAGTGCCAATGGGACACACCTGAAGAACGAGAAGGTGATTCTTACAGTGTCCTATGGGAGCAGGAAGCAGACCAAGACCTACCTCACGGATGACACTGGGATGGCCTCCTTCATCTTAGAGACATCAGCATGGGACAACAGCAGCAAAGTTGTTCTCCAGGTTAGGAACCAGTTATCGCAAACCAGTCTGGAGCTAAGCAGGTAACTAGAATTGAAATGCATTATAAGGGCAGATCCATGCTAACACTTTACCCACATATACCAGACAGAAGCAAAGGGTACAGTGGTTTGATCCAGGGACTGATAAACCACTTTACATAGTCAAATGATCTGGCTTGCTCCCAGGGTAGCGGCAGCATGGCAGAATTTCAGACTTCAGCTAAAGCCCTAGCAGTGTACAACTCCCTGCTCCTGTTCAGTTATCCTGTTCTAGTTATCCCAGAGTGTGGTACAACAGGCAAATACCAAGCTCCACAGACGAGGACTGACTGAACTTGGTGTGGGTGGAAGCAGACAACTTACGCTGGGATAGTTCAGAGCCCACTGTTTAGTCAGTCTTGGTTTTGGCGTAGGAAGAGCTGCAGGAAATCCTCAGACACCTTTTCCTGTGCCACAGGCCAGGTCCCAGCCGGAGGGCTCGAACGGTCGAAACGTGAAGGTGTCTTACGGCACCGCGTCGCTCCCGCTGAGGGCCTTCTACTCCTCCAGCCGCAGCTCTGTGAGGATCCAGCCCGTGCAGGCAGTGCCAGCCTGTGGGGATGTGCAGCAGGTCACTGTGCACTACCACGTACTCGCCACAGAGCTGGGCCACCGGGCTGCCAGGACACACTTCTACCACCTGGTGAGTGCAGGGCAGTGCCGCTGAGGTCGGCTCCGTGCCAGGTCTGTGGCAGCACAGGGCCCTTTGCTGGCCCATTAACATAGAGCAGAGGCACCCTCAACCCTTTGTTCTGTTCATTACTCTTTAGGTTATGGCCAGAGGCTCCCTTGTGCATCATGGCCAAACAACAGTGCTTCTTGATCCACCGTCAGGTAAGAGCATGTTACTACCAGGAACAGATTAAGGATCCAGCAAGAAAGTCTTTCCACCCTAGATGGAGAAGACAAAAGAGATCTAAGACTAACTACAGAGCTGGCACAAAAAACTATAGAAAATATGCTATCTTTTTTCTGTCTTTTAATTCCCTTTTTTAATTTTTTTTTCTGCTGATCACATGATGAAACTGTCAGAGTTTATTTGCCAAGCAGGCAATTATCAGAGACTTCCAAGGTAACTTATAGAGTCTTTCTGGGCTCAAGTGGAAAGTTATTTCTCTTCCAAATGCTCACTGTTGCCAAGGTGTGCCAAGATATAAGGTCACTGCTACAAAAACCTCCATCCTGGCCTAGCTGTGGTCTCCCCAGAAGCAAGGCAGAATAGTTTTTATCCAATAATCTGTACAGAAGTATTACAGAGGAAGAGCACATTGCTGCTGAAATCCTTGGATTGAAGACTTCCTTTCACCTTGCCATACTTTTTCATTTTTTCCTTCTTCCTTCAGGTCAGTACAGTGGGGCTTTCAACATCACTCTGCCCATTGACCTCATTTCGTCCATGGCTACCCTCTTTGTTTATATTGCCTTCCCTGAGGGACAAGTGGCAGCTGACGCCTTCCGTCTGAAAGTCTCCAGCTGCTTCAGGAACCATGTAAGCAGTGCACAGAACATAGAGGGGCGGGTAGGCTGGAGGGTGGCTAATGACCTGCAAACTGGCAGTAGATATGCAGCAGGATCCAATAACCACAGCTCCCCCTTTCCTTCGTCTCTCAGTGTCTGCAGTCCCCCTTTCTTCTGCTGTTTCAGGTGAAGCTTGGCTTCTCAGACGCAGTGGCTCTCCCAGGCTCCACTGTCCGTCTCCATGTGCAGGCTGCACCAGGCTCCCTGTGCAGCATCCGTGCAGTAGACAAAAGCGTCCTTCTCCTGAGGCCAGAGGCTGAGCTATCCAGGGACAGTGTGAGTCACTTCAGTGCTGACCATTGCTGCTTAATAAGGCATGGTGGGTATACCAACAAGTGCCTGAATGGGGACAGGGCATGGTTTAATGAGAAAAAATGAAGGCCAACATCAAACTCCAGCCAAAATTCCCAGTGTCTGCAGAGGGTGGATTATTCTGTTAGAATAACCCACTGTCATCCCCAGCTACAGCCTGAAGTCACATCCTTGTTAAACTTACAGTGCTTTACCACAGTGGCAAGCAGAAGGCAAGAGACATCCATCTCCTGAACCAATTCATGACAGTGCTCTGAAAAAAAGTAGTTTTAAAAACTTACCAGACATAGAATAGGCTCCATGTCTTTGTTCCAGCTCATGTGAACCAGACACTCCTCCCATTCACAGAGTGGGCTCTAAGTGGTGTATTGGTAGTGGAAGGGTCCCTTTTCTCCTCTACACCTTGGTCTAAGGACACCTGAATTGCCTCTTGACACTGTCTTGATGGATCCAGGATGTATGTTCAGTCAGACAAGAAGCTGTCCATTGTTTCCCCCATGCAGAGAAGGTGTCCTTAGTGTTTGCATTGAGTTCAGAGGTACAATTATTAAGCTGGAAGTGGCCACAGCTGTGCAGCCATACCCCAGACAGGCTCATGTTCTTCTCTGGTGCTATATATCCAAAATTTGTGGATGCTCTCCATAAAATTCAAAACCCCTTGGGGCTGGGTTTTTGTGACAGGCAGGATCTGAGCTTGGCCTCTGAGGTCCCAGGAGATCTCTGGATAGAAATGAAAATCTACCCACCTCCTACACTGACCTGTGCTGTTTTCATTCTCTCTCTACAGGTGTATAATATGTTCAGCTATGCTCAGGAGCAACTCAGCACCCTCACAGATGTCTACAGTGACTACTGCACTATCCACAAGAGCCCAGGAATCACTGATGCCTCTCAGACAACCCTTTCACCAGGAATGATGTCACCATTCATGTACAACAGATACTCTTATGCAGTGTCCCAACCAGATGTTTATGAACTTCTGAAGGTAAATCTAATTTCCAGAAAGCCTGAAATATCAGAGCTGAGCCCTTTTGTAGCCCAAGTCAGCACTGGGTAGCTTCACAGATTGTCTTTTCCTGTAAATGCTGGGGACTTCACAATCTAAATTTGCCAGGCTTCTGAACTGAGAGATCAATGACACTCTATGATCCCAGCATGATGAATTCCCATTGATCAGGCAGATTCCTAGAACCCAACTCCCCATTAGTCCCCTTTAGACTTTCTAGGAATTGGAAGCAGAGTGGATTATCAGCCTGTGCCAGAGAAAACTGGAGGTTGGAGAAGCGAAGCACCTGAGAGAAAAGGGGAACCCAGGGAAAGGAGAGAAAGAGCAGTAGAAAGGAATGGCAGTGAAGGATAAGGAAAAGTCTGGGTTAGGGTGGGCGGCAAACTGTGCTGCCAAAATAATGACTTTGTGTACAGGCATGCACGTGTGAGTGGTCACCCCCACAATCCTTTGGCATGAGGACCAGGCTGTGGGAGCAGGACAGTTCTGCCTTCTCTCCTGATATAAATTTGCAGGTTGTGCTGAGGTGCAACAACACAGAGTAGCTGTGATATGCTTGGAGGAAGGGGAAGAGACAGACCCTCGGACACACCAACTCCTCCCTCCACAGAAACAGACCTTCTTTTCTCCCCCCTCTTTTCTCCAGAATGCAGGTCTGACATTTTTAACCAGCCTTAAAATCAAGTCTCCCATTGAGTGCCGCACCCAGACCACTTTTGACTACGACTACATGTGTACATCTCGATTTTTCCTGTTTCTTTGGAGATCACGGGTAACATATAGGCTGCACATGGGCAGCTGAACATGCAGTGTACTTAGGAGCTGGGCATGGCTTACAGGCATGAGTGGGAAGTTGTACAGCAGATGTGCTCCACGGGGAGAGGGGAGAGGCCCTGGCATGAGTGTGCCCAGTGCACTGGAGGGGCACGGGGTGGCTGCAGGGTTTGAACCTGTTTGGAAGCTTCATCTGGTGAGCAGGAAGATAATATGGTCAAGAAGGGAAATGGGGCAAGAAGGGAAATGTCTCAGGAAAGAAAATCTGTTTGTAGGACTAGGAAAGGTCTTTCTGGAAACCAGAGAATGAACCAAGATTAGCATTGGGCAGTATCTAGACTTTTCTGCAGGCAATGAGAGCAAAACTGTAAGTAGGTAAAATGTCTCATGGGGGAGCACACACATTGGAATCCCCCTGGTCTCTTGAGTTGTCTTATGGAAGACAATAATGAAGTTGAGGGCATTTTAGAGAGGACAAGGGGGTTTGGGCTAGGAGTGGGAGGGCAGGATAACTGAGCTTTTCTGAACTCTATCCTGTTTTCACAGTTGCTCTGCCTTTGAATGAATGCTTGTATTCCCAACAGCTTTTGATGAGCTGGCAGACTTGGAGAGCTTGTACCCAGAGCCAGATGCTGCTGTTGAAGCTGCTGAGGCAGAGCTCACCGAGCTGGGCAGTGAGTCACCGCCAGCACGTACCTGGTTCCCAGAGACATTCATCTGGACTCTGGTTCCCATCAAGTGAGTAATTATGGGCTATGGCTCTGCATGGACACAGACTTTCTGCCAGACACAGTAGAGGGAATGGGCAGGAGCAGAGACAGGGCATTATTGCCTTCTGCACACGAAGCAAAAGAGGGAGGTATGAAGAAGTGGATAAGGACAATGGAGTTTTGGTTCAGTTCCTGTCTCTGCTTGAGATTTTCCAAATGCTTCTAGGAGTTTAACATCACGCACTCTTGCAGGATGTAAGAGGCCTCCATAGATCCATAGCTCAACATTCTACACAAGGCAGGTCCCGTTAGATCAAGCTGTAGTGAAGTGCTCTGTATCCCTGAGGATGGAGATTCCTCAAACTGTGTTTCCATGTTTGACCATCCTCATGGTATTTTCTTATGTCAGGTCAGAATCTCCCACGTTCCAGCTGTGTGTTACCTTTTATCCTGTCAATATGTACCTCAGAAGAGATGTGTTCCATTGTCTCCACACCTTCCCAATAGGAAGTGTCACACTATACTCCATGGCACAGACTGGGTGTATAACATGGTCTCCTGTGAGCCCTCTGTGCCCACACAAAAGAAAGATTTCAGGTGCAGTACTGCTCAGAAGCAAATTTGGGTTGCATTTTCCTCTCAAGTAATTCCTTGCCCACCTATTTGCTATCCTTCCCATACCTCTGTCCTACTTGCCAGGAATCCCCATACCTTCACCTGCACTTCCATTTCATAGTCTGAATTTCTGCATCTGTCTTCCCAAGAGAAATCTTTCCAGAGTGGGGAAAACCTCTTCCATTCTGTTTTCTCCTCAGTGATTCAGGGGCTGCTGAGCTAGCTGTCACAGTACCTGACAGTATCACAGACTGGAGAGCCATGACCTTCTGCACCTCGGAGAGCCATGGGCTGGGAATCTCAGAGACCACCAGCCTGCGGAGCTTCAAGCCCTTCTTCGTGGAACCCACTTTGCCCTATTCTGTTTTCCGGGGAGAGTCATTCCCCCTGAAAGTCAAAGTCTTCAGCTACCTGAAGCAGTGCATGGCGGTGAGTGGCTCCCTCCAGGATGATTTGGAGCAGAGGAATGTGTGGAAACTACTTTACTAATAGAGACCTGAAAAGAAGAGCTGCCTGCTTAGGCACTGGGCGAAAGACACCAAAGAAGTTGTTCAATATAGTTCCACACAGAGCCATCACTGACCAGTTTATCCCTCCCCAGAAGTCAAACCTTACAAATGTGGCTTGCATGTCCATGGGACACTGCTGGTGTCCCACAGATACTGCAACAGACCATCAACATACTCACCCCCTGCTTCTGGGATTGATTGTTATTTGAATCAAGGACCTGAATGGAAAAACACAGCAGCAGCAGCTCTGTAACCTGAACTCCCTTTTGTTTCACCTGTAGCTCCAGCTTAGCCTAATGGACTCCAGGGATTTTGAATTTCTTCATGAAAATATCAGGTTCACTCTTTGCCTGTGCCCTGATTCAGCAAAAACATTTTCCTGGGACGTGAAGGCTACAAAATTAGGTAAGGGGTCAAGGAAGGGGCAGAGCTGCTTGAGGAAGCCAGAGCTGGGCTGGAAGGGAGACTGGCCTGCTGTGCAAAGCATGAGTGAGCGAATTAAAACGTAGGCACAGATGTGCCAACCGGCCTCTTGTTGTTTTGTTTTTTAGGGAAGGTGAATTTCACTGTCACTGCTGAGGCGGTGGCGCGGGAAGATGTTTGCACGGAGCGTACAGCTGTTGTGCCAGAGTCTGGAGGGAAGGACACAGTGGTTAAACACCTGCTGGTGAAGGTCAGGCTGCACTGCAGG
The DNA here is from genome assembly GCA_013397155.1 of Irena cyanogastra. NCBI lineage: Eukaryota > Metazoa > Chordata > Aves > Passeriformes > Irenidae > Irena > Irena cyanogastra. The sequence continues at coordinate 113,547 of VWZV01004692.1, forward strand.
GTTCTGGCGAGGTTGGAGCTGGGTCGGGCTCAAGACAGTCTGGTGCCTGGCTCTGGGAAGGAGGAGTCAGCTGGGGAGGTGGGCACATTCCTCAGGGAGTCTGGTCAAGGAGTGATTCTAAGGGTAGATTGGATTAGAGCTCCTCCACTGGATGGAACAGAAATGTCAGAAGTGTTTGCTGGCAGGACTATGGGGTAAAAGGCCATGCTGCAGCTTAGAAACCTGCTTCCCAGTACAACTTCACTGTTAGCATGGATATCTCTGCTGTCTGTGTGAAGCCCTTTGCCAAGGCCCACAAGGATGGAAAAGGTGCTTGCACAAAGGTGGAGTGCTGCACAGCTGCTCTCTGATTTTACCTCTCTCCCTTCTGAGCTGACCAGCCTTTTCCCCACCAGGCAGAGGGGCAGCTGGAGGAAAAGACCCACACCTCACTCCTGTGCCCTGAAGGTAGGTGCAGAGACCCCAAGTCCTGTCTTACTGGGGCTGTGTTTGTGCACAGAGAGGTCAGATGGAAGCAGTGTGGTGTTTGAACAGCTCTAGGACTCTCTGGAGGTGTGTAGGGAGCAGAAAGTCAGGGATTTTTGAGTTTTATGGGTAGGCAAAGCCATTCAGCCCTACCCAGTACTAAAAGCTCCTGGCAACATCAAGCCACAGCCTAACCCTCATCAATGGGCAGCTGGATCTCTGTGTCATCCTTTCTTTTGAATGCTGATTTCACCAACTGATGAGGTGATCCCAGACCTGTTTATAACTTCTCCTGCGGGGCACCTGTGACTCTGCCATCTTCCTCGTGCCTGTTGTTCTGATGTTTTTGCCATTTGCAGGAACTTCAGCTTCCGAGACAATCTCTTTCACTATGCCAGAGAACACTGTCCTTGGGTCAGAGAGAGCCCACATCTCTTTCTTAGGTGAGTTTTTAGAAGAGTCTTGGGAAGTAATATTTTTCCCTACAGGACACATCTCTTCTGGTGCCACTGTGTCTTCTTTAGCAAACAAAGCAATGAAAAGGAATATGTACAGCAAGGTGTGGTACTGTCTTCCAGAGCAGTATCCTGTCTCTCCTATACAAGTGGCACTGGATAATTTCACCAAGCCAGGGGAAAGACAGCCAAGTACCATATCACTGTTCCTACAGTCTGTAGACATCACGTGAGCAGAGGTGAACTGAGATCAGTCTTAGCAGGTGTTCTGGAGAATCTGTGAGACCAGAATTGTTTTATGTGCAAGAATGCGTATGGCTCCCAAAGCTGTGGTTCTGTCCTACAGGTGACATTATGGGAACAGCACTGGACAACATAGATGAGCTTCTTCAGATGTCCAGTGGCTGTGGTGAGCAGAACATGGTTCATTTTGCCCCAAACGTCTTTATCACACGATACCTTGAAGAAACAGGACAGCTGACTCCAGAAATCAAACAGAAGGCAATTGGCTACCTGGAAAGCGGTGAGTGAATTCCTGCTTGTTAAGCTGTGATGTCCACTACAGTACCTGTGTGGAAGGAGCCTCAGCAGAGGCCTGGTGTCTGAGCAGGATTTGTGCAGCGTCATGGTAATTGCAGCAGTGTAAATCAGGCTAGTGCATGTCAGCAGAGCAAGCAGTACACGGCACCCCTCTGCTACGTTCCCCAGAGATAATGCTCTCTGTAATGATCAGCAGGATTGGTGGGGCAGGTTGGCACCTGGAGAACAGGACAGGCACACAGCATCTTCACTACCCCCAGCCTCTTCCTGCAGGATATCAGCAGCAGCTCCTGTACAAGCACACAGACGGCTCATACAGTGCCTTTGGGGAAGGAAGTGAGCCAGGAAACACTTGGTAAGCAACAATATCCAGACATAACTGAGGAACAACAGTTTCACCTGCTCAGACTCGAGCTGGCTTGGATTTTGGTCTGGGGAAACTGAGGCAGTCTGAAGGTGTGGAGTTTTGAACAGAAATTGCTCCTGAGACCTTTTGCAAGGTGTCATGGCTTAGGCCTAGATGGAAATTAAACACCACACAGCTGTTTGCTCAACACCATTCTCATGCCAAATCCAAAACATGGCACTGTAACAGCTACTGAGAAAAAATTAACTCCACTCCAGCTGAAACCAGAGCAGTATCCATCTCTTACTCCCTAACATTTACACCATGCCAGCTTTCACACTCCCCAATATGCCATCACTTTCTCTATTTATCTGTTTTGATAAATATACAAAATCTTCCTCTTAGTCTATGGAACACCTCTTTCAAATGTGACAATGAACTAACTTGAAGTACCCTTGTTGGATTGTTTGTTCTTGGGCACCCCAAACGAGACTGATTCTGAAAGCATGGCAGCAAAGGCACCTTCTTTACAGGTTTTCAGAATGCTTGGTGCCCAAACAGGATTGGGAATGGGTCTGAGTGAGCTCACTAAATGTCAGCCCTCCAGGGCAACAAAACACCCTGTTGGAATTAGCAGAGCTCTGAAGGTCTGAAGAATTGAATTTTTTCTCTCTTCCTGCACGTGGCTCTGACCTCAAACTTCTTGAGCTCACGTGCATTGCTTCCAGTTCTCCATCTGCACAGGGCCTGTGGCCTGCTGGAATTTCTACAGGGAGAATGTAGTAGAAGACACAGAGACTCCTGTCTCCTCTTGGAGACATGCATCAAGTGACAATTGAGTTCTATATCCTTCTTCCTTCCTTGGTTCTAGGCTTACTGCTCTTGTCCTGAAGACCTTCAGCCAAGCCCGGGACTTCATCCACATAGATGAACAAAATATAAAGGATGCTGCCAGTGCCCTGATTAAAAGTCAGACTCCATCTGGCTGCTTCAAGAGTGTGGGGAAGCTCTTCAACAATGGTCTGATGGTATGGCATGTGCTGGCGGTTCATTAGGTATCTCAGAGCTCCTTCACTTTCTGGTCCACTTTGGGTGCCAAGAACAAATGAGCTCTGGTGCAGGAGGAAGGCTCTGAAGTGCCCAGGGTCACCTTTGGGTGACACTCAGGGTTGCCTAGTCGCAGTGGCACTTTTTCCAGCTATGAATGATGAAGGTTTGCATTTGATGATGTGCACTTGGGCACTGAAACGGTGCCCTGCCCTACCTCCATCTCAAGGGCTAGCACACGCTAGCACCTTTGCAGCGGGGTTGTGGCAACACCACTTTCCCCTGGCACTGAAATCTGCTGCTGCAAGTCTTACGTTTGGGAGGAGAAAGGGGAGTGTGCCCAGCAGAGGGAGGGAATCAGCTACCCAGAAGAGACTGGGGAACCCTGGCAGAGAAGTGCTCTGGTAAGCAGGACCTTTGAAAGTGGATACCAGTCCTGTCACTTCCTTAGGAGAAGGAATAGGACCAGCACTGTTGCCTGTGCTGGCATTTGCTAAGGCACCAGAAGGCACTGGAAAACTTTCCCCTCTCCCTTCTCATAGCATCCCTCTTCTGTGTTTTGTGGTGTCTGCAGGGTGCAGTGGAGGAAGGCCTGGGGCTGAGCTCAGTGATTGTGATAGCTCTCATACACTCAGGGATGCCTCACTCCGTGAGTATCGGACGGTGCCTGGGCTCTGCCTTTGGTTTCCACCCTCTTCTGCACACGTGAAATCTGCATTCCCTTCCCAAACACACTGCCCGTAACGAGAGTGCTTTCAATTGTATCCTAGGACCCAGTTGTGGGGAAAGCTCTGAAGTGTATAAGGGACCTGGTCCACGCTGATACTGGCAGTCCCAACCTCTACAGCCTGGCACTGGCTGCAAATGCCTTTGCAGTGGCAGGTGACAAGGCCCTCAGGCAGAAAATCCTCAATAGATTGGATAAGGCTGCCATAATATCAGGTACCACAGACCCTGGGGCAGGAGGGAGGGCCACTGGCAGAACTGTGTGGAAGTCTCTGGGTTGAACAACCATGGGAATGGAGGGCAGGAGTAGGGGTGGAGGAGGTACTGCCAGAGCTTTGTGGGGAGTCCAAGGCTTGGCTATCCAAGCCTCAGTTTGCCAATGCTGTCCCAGGTTATATCCACACTGTGAGACAGATTGTCTCTGTGGATGATCTCCCAGTCACCCAAACCAGGGGAGCTTCATGGATATTGTGGAGCTCCTCCCCAGCCTGCAGGCATAAGGTTTTGCTGGGAAAAGCAGGGTGTGAGGAGCAAATAGGGAGCTATGCACATGTATCTTGTCCAACTGTATTATGTCCAATGTACATATTTGTTTAGTACCTATATACAGGGGCTAAGTAGAACTCCAAGGTAACTAGATTACAGCTATGCACTCCATAAATGTTCCCACTCCACCTCTAGATGACCAAATATTCTGGAGTCAACAGTCCAAACAGGAAGAAGATGCCCTATCTTGGTATCGAGCTCCATCTGTAGATGTGGAATTGACATCTAGTATCCTCATGGCTCACCTTACAAAGTCAAGTTTGTCGTCTGATGAAATCAAAAAGGCATCCAAGATTGTGTCTTGGCTCACCAAGCAGCAAAACCCATATGGAGGCTTTGCTTCAACCCAGGTAATCCCCTTGAGCCACCATCATCAGATTTGATGCTGTTTTTTTGAGAGCAATGGGTTCTAGAAGCCCATAGTAAAAAAAAAATAATAATAAATATGAATTTATAGATCCTGGGAGTTGTGGATGATCCCATGCTAAAAGCCAGAAGGAAAAGCTCAACCCTTACTGTGCTATAGCTGCAGTATGAGGGAGGGAAAGGCCAAGGATTTGGCATGCATAGCAAGCAGGAATCCGACTTTTCCTGATGTTTTTCTCTTTCCTCAGGACACAGTTGCTGCTCTGGAAGCCTTAGCCCTGTATGCAACCAACATCTTCAGCAAGGACAGCCCTGATCTTCAGGTTTTTCTCACTTCCAAGGGGTTCAGCCAAAACTTCCGAGTAGACAAAAGCAATCGCCTCCTGCTGCAGACAGTGGAGCTGCCAGCCATTCCCCAAGATTATACCCTGCTTGTGCAGGGCCGTGGGTGTCTTTTCCTGCAGGTAAGCCCAGTCAGCAAGAAAAAGTCTGTCTGATGAAAAGCCTTGAAAGCCAGAGAACATTTTACCTTGCTACTTAGCCAGCAGTGAAAACAAACTGCTGTAGCAACTTGCAAGAATGTGGGCTTCAAGGCCAGTGGGGGTAACTGATCCGACAGGAAGGTAACATCTACTCCCCACATTAAATCTGTATCATGTCTATCCAGCCGGAGCAGCTCCTCTCCTCCAAGAAATCCACCAGGGGCAGTGCCCTACTAACAGAACCTCTGCTTCTGCACATGGTTTTCTCTTACACCAATACAAGACAGCAAACAGTAGCTGAGTCTAGACAAGAATACTCTCCAGCAAAAAAAGCCCTGCTGTTCTCTGCCATCCAGCTTCTTTGTGTCCTGGCAGGCCATCCTGAGGTACCACACCCCTCCACTGAGGAGCGAGGCCACCTTTGCCGTATCCGTGCAGACGGAGTGCACCGTGCCCGACGCCACCCGCTTCCCTGTCACCATTCGTGCTCGGTAGGACACACTCAGTTGCCCCTTTCCTCCTCTGTGCTGAGGGGCTTCTGGCACCACACCAGTCTCTTGCTGGCAGGATTCCCCTTCACTTGTGGGGTCCAAGTGCTGAGGTGACCCCACTGTGCCCTCCTCAGCTGGGTGAGCGGCACAGGGCCCCAGAGGGGTGGCTCAGGCTGTAGTCCTGTCTTGTCCCATGCCCCTCACCACAAATTCTCCCAAGGTCTGTGAGTCTCACCCCCTTCTAGGATTAGGTCTCAAAATGCTAATGATGTGAAAGTCCTGTGGGACTGCCACGTAGTCCTAAGTGTTCCCTCCTCTGCTCCCGGCTGACTGTCACACCACTCTCCTCTGCTGTACTCCTGCCTGGCTTGGGACAGAACTGCCAAGAGAACAGGCATAGGACGTGTATTCCCTGCCATGCCTAAAGCAGGTAACACCAGAAGGCTTCCAAGGAATTTATTCTCCTTGGCACAGTTAAAAGTGAGATCAAGGGAAGCACAAAGATTTATTACAGTACAGAAACAGGTATGCTTACAGGAGAAACACTGGAAAGAAAGGCACATTTCTCCACCTGAGTACCAAAGCTGGGCTGGAGTGTCTGGAGATCATGGCTCAGAAAGTAACATTAGTGCTGTCCCCTGGGTTCCTGCTGCAGCTACACAGGGAACCGCGTGTCCACCAACATGGTCCTGATCCAAGTGGAGCTGCTGTCTGGATACAGCCCCGTGGCAGGTTCACTGGAAGAGGTGAGACTGTGAATTTGTGTCCAGCTGGGATGGGAACAGTGATGGATGTCCATCATGCAGGAGTGCATGCTGAAATGTGATCATTCCTGTGGGCAGAGAAACAGGGTTATTTTCTTCCTAAGAAATCCTTATACTCAAAGTCTCTTCCAAGCTGCACCTTGCCTTTCCCTACATCAACAGCTTCCCTGGCCATGTAAATATTTGCCCGTACTCTCACAAGGATAAATACCCCTGAATATTTCTGCTTTTTATTAAAGCCTTTCTGATATTTTCCCTCTATTTTCAGCTAAAGAAAATGCCTTTAGTGAAGAAAGTTGAAAGCAAAGCTGACCAAGTCGTTCTCTACCTGGAGGAAGTGAGTGTAATTTGGGCTAACATCATCATTAAAGGGGCTATGGACTGGCAGCTTTTATTCTTGTTTACTGGTTTCATTACTATTTTAATTATCCAGAGCTGTTGTTCCTGCATACCAGCCACATTTGCTGCTCTGGAGAAGTGTCAGTAGGTAGTTGTTCATCTGTAGAGCCACTTACAGGGCTACTTAACTTGAGTGAAACAAGGCAAACTCTCATGTTAAGCCTACATCTGTTGGCACTGTTCAGAGACTATTGAAAGTCATATGTATGGTGCCTGATTAGGACAGGGGAGTAGCAATAAGATCCGTCTAGTAAATCCAAGCAAGCCTGAAATCTTAGAAAGCTCTTAAGCAACCTGAATGCAGCAGAGACCATGCTAGATTGCTCATGGATTTTGCCAAGATCGTTTGAAACTAAACCAGATGGTTGTGTGAACAGAAGTGCTCACTCCACGGCCTCGTGAATCAACAGATTAACAACCACTCCAGCCTTTTTCTAGCTCCATGAATACCTACACAACACCAGAAATAAGACCTGGTGTGTATTTAAAACTCCAGCATTTCTAAGGAGCATTTCTGTGATGCTGCATCCTCAGTTTCTGTCAGTAGGCTGAGCTAAGCTGGCCCCATAGGAAGTGGGTTAGTGTCACGTGGATGCATTAGGCTTGCAGAGCTGCTGCTTTCATTACATCTACAGCACAGAGCAGAAAGGCAATACAGAGAAATACTTCAGCTCAAGCTGCCAGGTAACACAAGATGCACCCCAATCAATAGCAGGTCATGTAACTACTACCTTACAGCAGATGTTTGTCCACAGCTTGTATTTGTCTGCTTAATGATGAGGGTTATGTGAGACTGGAGGATAAGAGCTGATGTCACTGTGAATAAGAAAGCAGCCACTGAGGCAAGGTACATGAAGGAGCTCAGGGCAGAGCTGGATGGGAAGGTGGGACTGGTGAGGAGCACTGGCATTTAGGTACACTGTACACTGCAGTGTGCACTACACATTTAGTTAGTGCACACTGACTCCGTAGGTTTTGATGTTCCTCATGAGCAGAGTTAAATTTGGTGACCAAAAAGGGGAGATAGTCACAGAATAGGAAGTAAAAGGTATTTCTGAGATGGACTAGAAAGCAGAACAGATCTGTTACAGTGGTGAGGTTGCCTCAGAGCCTGAGTGCAAGTAGGTGAAAGGAGTTGTCTTACAGAACTTTTCTGTCCTTTTTTGTTTTTAATCCTTGCATTTCTTGGTCTTAGCTGACTAGACAGCCTCAAACCTACACTTTCCTGGTGGAGCAGGACATGCAAGTGAAGGATCATAAACCAGCTAATATCAAGATCTATGATTACTATATGCCAGGTGAGCTCAGATGCTGTACTGCGGAAATCACCCAAATGTACTTCTGGAAAGAAGATTTCTGAATTTTGTTGAGTCTAAGACAATACCATCTCTGACATGGTTATCTGACTGTCCCTTAGAAGCTCTCTAGGCATGAACTTAACCTGTTGGTTTTGAAAATGGTGGGTCCCCCTCTCTCTGGCTCCAGAACTTGCAGCCCTGAGGCTGGCATGTAGAGCCCCTGAGGGTCTGTCTCTCTCAGCAAGAGTGGAGCAATGAGCTGTGCTTTTGAACACTTTGTGGGAGACAGAAAAGGCAGAGGGAGCATAGTGAGGGGATGACTCAGAAGAGTCTACCCCTGTAGAAGAATAACACCAAAACCAACTTGTCCTCTGTTCTGTGGGGTTCCTAGCAGGAAGAAAAGCTAGAAATGTGTCAGGGATTGCTATTCCTTCAGAAAGTGCAGAATTCACAACTGTGATGGAGCTCTTTGGGACTTGCAGCCTTATGCCTCAGGTGAATCCTGACAAGCTGCAGAGTCACAGGCACACACCAGTGGTTTCATGTGTCACACAGAGGGGAGTTGTAGCCTGTAAACTGAGGGAACACCTCTCCTAGGAACAGTGCCACAATGCTGGATTGCTTTTGTGGGTTTTTGACAATGTGTCTCACCAGCACTTTCTTTCTTGTCTTCCAGAAGAAACTGCAGTGATGAGCTACAGTGTCCCGTGCAAGTGAGGTGAGGGCCCAACACCTCTTTTGTTATCACAGGCTTTGTCCTGAAGAATATGGAAAGGGAGGGCGATGCAGGCAAAGGCCCTTGGTCAAGAAACTTGCCAGAATGCAGGTCCAGTATAGAAAGCAATTTGCAATGCCAAGTAAGGGCAGTTCCTATATCCCAGTGGTTAAACTGAGAAAGAGAACTGGAGTAGAAGATTTGATGTGACAAGATCATGACAAAGCTGGAGATATGTTCCAGAAAACAAGGACTGCATGTACCAAGAACTACCACCAGTCCTGGCCCTTTGCATCAAATGCACTTTATTCAAGTCACCACAGTTCCCTTTCCTGGCACTGTCTCTGTAGTTTCATGTCCCTCCAGCCCCGTGCACACAACGTGCCATGCTCACCTTTACTGCACAGCCTGGCTCCGTTTCAGTGCCAAGCATTTCTCCATCTCAGCCTGGCTTCTGATCCACACTAGGGAATGGACACCTGCCTGTCCTCTTCCCAGGCTGAGCAAAGACAAAGCCTAAGCTTGACCAACCCCTGGCCCTGCTCTAAGCTTTCCTTGCACTTGTGTGCTTTCCTGCCCACGGCCCATGAGACTGGGAAAAACCACCTCCTCCATGAATTACCTGTAGGGAGGCACACAGCCCTGTCCTGGGATGTCTGGCACAAGCTCCACACCCTTACCGGAGATTCTGACATAGGCTTGGTACAGATAAAGTGAGAGAGACTCTTAGGTCATAAAATACTCTGAGTTGGAAGGGACCCACAAGGATCCTGGAGTCCAGCTCCTGTCCCTGCACAGGACAGCCCCAAGAGTCACACCATGTGCCTGACACCATTGTCCAAATGCTTCTTGAACTCCAGCAGTTTTGGGGCTTGACCACTTCCCAGGGAAACCTGTTCCAGTTCCCGAAAACCCTCTGGGTGATAAGAGTTCTATCCTTGGCCTGACAGTACCATTTGGTTATAAGGTGCAAAAAAGGCCCCTAAGTTTAATACTTCAGGAACTTTTTTTTTTTCCTTTACTGTCTTCACAGGAACAGGGATAAAACCCTCCTCTGCAGCCTCTGTCCATCAGTACTTTGTCACCCCTGCCAGCTGTCACCACATGGAGATACGAAGAATAGAGAAAATGCTTGGAATTTCCTGCTGAGCAGTTAGTTTCTGAAAGGCTCAGACTGTGTGTGCTGTCTTATTAAAAGTAGAAGACTAGAACTGTTTGATTGAATGATTATTCAGGTTTACTGTTTTTCTCCCAAATTAGGAAAATTGCATTTAAGAGCAGCTGGGGAAAATAAATTCTTTTCCTCTGCAGATGTGCACTGGAGGAGATAGAGCATTTAAAAAAAAAACTGATCCACAGACCTAGACACAGATACTTCCTGTTTCTAGCTGGGTACATGGTCCCCACTGCTTACCATTCCTCTTCCTGTCTTTGCTTATATTCCGTGTTTCCCACCCAAGACCCACCCTTTCCTGATGCCACTGGTGGTGTCACAGGAACTTGCTGCCTACCTCAACTACAGACAGCACTGTATTCAGTCAAGGCTTGCTCCTCTGCAAAGGGAAATGAGGAAGGTGGTTACACATGCATGCATACAGAGAAGACTGCATGGCTTTTCCCAGCCAGAGAATCAGGAAGCCAGCTACCCACCCCCCAGTAGTAGGAAATCTGCAACCCACCTGGCTGGTAGTAATCATAGATCTTGATGCTGGCTGGTTTCAGGTTCTTCACCTGAATTACTTGTTCCAGTTGCAGAATGAAAGTCTGAGATTCATCATTGAGCTAGTGGAGATGGAAGGAAATTAGCAAGGAAGGGGAGAAAGAAGTCACAGCACCTTCATCTTCCCTGATTTGAATGTTTTCCTGCACTACATTTCTCTAATCCATTAGAGATTCTGGACTTTAAAACAGAGTATTGTGTGAGGAATAGCACTATTCTAATCCAATGACAATGAAATTGGGCAAACTTCCTCTGCCCTCAATTCAACCAGTGCTCTTTTCTTACCTAGACCAGCCTCAGGCATCTCACACAGCTCCTTGTCCTCTGACCTTTTCTTCTCACTGTTCCACACCATATGCTTTTGTTCCCACTTACCTTCTCCAGATAAATGTAGACCACATTAGCTTTCACTTCTATTTTCTTAACAATGGTTCTGTTCTCCAGCTAGGGTAGGAAACAATAATAGAATGAAATTTGTGAGCATTTTCCTTAGGGATTCCTGACTGAGGGAGCCAGTGTTTTAGTGAAGGGAAGGTATAGAGCTGGACTCTGTGGAACTCTCATGGCATCTCTCATGCCTAAGGGCTTTAGTGGTTATATCTTTGCTAGTCCCTCTTGGACGTCTCTTGTGAGCATCTCATGTATGATCCACACTGACCCTGCCCAGGGCAGAGGAATCTCCCCCTCTGGGGACCAAAGGCTGTGTGGGTAGTACATATGACTGGTGTGTTGGTCAGCAAATGGGTGCAGGCACCAGTAGAGATTCTTATTTCATCTCACTGAGTGTTCAACTGCTTTTAAAGACATGCATGGGGGCTGCAATTTAATTTATTATTTAATTGGAAAACAAAAGAATCTTTTTAGCTAGACCTAGAATATCTCTGAGAAATCCTGTCTTAGACTTTCTGGCAAACAAATCTTGGTGTCAGCACACCCAGCAATACACTTTGTTCCTGGCCCAAGTCCGAATGCTGTCAGTGGGAGAAGCTGAACCACCTCTGCTCTCCCTTGTGGGGGCTGTAGGAAAACAAGAAGTTTTGGTGCAATTGCAGCAGCAAAGGTCCCTGCAAATTTAGCTGCTGCCTGGCCTGAAATGAAAAATTCTCAACAGGGGTAAGCAGGCAGGATCCATTTACCCTAGCTGGGTTTTCTTATTACAAAGTTCTTACCAATATTCTGGATCTGGAAGTCATGATGAATCCAGATAGCAGGGAGACCTCTATGATCACCATGTTGGATGTGACTCTGCTCCCGATGTAGCTGGAGAAGAAAAAACAGACAGAGGGTCTGACTGTGAGTTCAGTGCCCTCCCAGTCCCTCTTCCTTCCACCACTGGGAAGGAATCCCAAGGTATCCCATCTGGGACTGGGGGCATGGCAGCCACTGCTCCCTCTCACAGGAGTTAGCCAGCACCTTCCCCCTCCAAGCCTTCCACCTCTCCAATTCACCCTCTGTCCTGTTCACCCCAAGGGTCAGGTCTCTCCATCAGAGCCCTGAGACTTTCCTGGCTGCTGTCCCCAAGCTCACTCCATCCTGCTGGAGGAGGAAACACAGCCCTTGGTGTCACCTGGCGAGGACGCGGACGGTGAGGAGGCGCGGATTCGCCTGGCTGCAGTTGTTCAGCTCTGTGCTGACACGCAGCGTGAAGGTCACGGGAGTCCGTGGGGAAGGCTCGTGGTACCTCAGCACTGTCTGCAGGACAAGGGCCAGGAGCAGAAAAGACAGGCCAGGCATGGTCTCATGCAGGAGAAAAGAGGCAGAGTCATCCTCTCTCCAGGCTCATCCCACCTGCTCACCTGAGCAAAGACACAGCTGCTGCCGTGGGCCTGCACCAGGAACTGCCCCGGGATCTCCACCAGCGCTGCCTGCTGCACCAGCAGCCGCTTCTGGCGGCTGACCTGGAATGCCTTCCCGAAGGCCCGCTGGGACCTGACCCTCACCACTGCCTGGCCTGACGTGCTGAACGTCCTTGCTGCGTGTTTCGCTAAGGCTTGCAAGGCAACAGCTGTGTCCTGGACAGGGACAGACAGTCACTCCTCTGGAAGCATCAGCCGTAACAAAACTGGCTTGGAACACGAAGCCCTCAAGAGGACTTGTGCTGCCAACCCAGGGTACGAAAGGATCCACAGGGAGCTGCTGGTTACCTGGGTGGAGGCAAAACCCCCGTAGGCATTTTGCTGCCGTGTCAGCCACGCCACAATGCCAGCTGCAGTTGTCATGTCACCCGCGTGCACCCGTGGCTTGGAGAGGTACGCCAGGAGCACGTAGGCTGTCAGCTCTATGTCCACTGACTGAGTACCAGGCCAGAAGTCTGTGGAAGCTGGAGAGCTTGGCTTGGGGCTCCAGTGGATTTGTCCTCCTGCAAAAGGAAAAGGATTATGAAGACTGTTTAAGGAGGACATAATTTGGGTTTCAGAGGCAACAAACCCCACAATGCTTTCAGAGCTCCTTCAGTACATTCTCTATACTCAGGCCAGAATTGTTTTCTTGAATTTATTCTCCAAGGCTTCACCTTGTTTTAACTCACAGACTCCTACCTCCCCCCTTGAAGGGATCTTGAAACCCTCCAGTCTGAGGAAACTATTTCTCAGTCACTCTCACAGCTTGTGAAATACTTATTGTGTTTTCAGTCACACAATGCAGTTACTGCACAAATACAAGGAGTATCCATAAATACATATATCATTTTTGACTGCTGTAGCTGGGCATACATTAGTCCAGAACCCCAGCAGGCAGCACCTGATTTGATGGCCTGTTCCTCCAGTTTGTACAGCAGCTCCTGGGTTGTCTCATAGTCCCCAGCCAGGGCAAAGGCATAGGCCAGCAAGGCTTCTGTGTAGATGTTGGTGATGTTGTGAACCGCCTTCTGCAGGCAGCGGAGAGTAGTCTGCATCAGCTTGCCCTGTGTTGGGAGGACACACGTGCCAAACTCTGACAGGGGTGAAACAGGGGGCTGGGGAACTCGTTCCAGGGAGCCACACTATGTCTTCCCAATGTAGCTCCAGAGAAACCCATTAAATTACAGACTGTCTTCAGAAAACAGGCAGTGCAGCCCCGGTGTGCACTGGGAGGCATTGCCACCAAGCACTACTGCATCAGGCCAGTTTCACAACACTGGCTCTTTTGAGGGATGACTTCATCATTTGACCGAACACTGACTCATTCCCAGAAGTTCCCTCCCAGTTCATGGCCCGGAGAACACCAGGATGAGAAGCTGGCATAGCCCCTGGTGGTGCCCAGGAGGGAGCAGGGGGGAGCAGGAGTGAGCTAGCTGAGCGTGCTCACCTGCAGGGGCAGACCCATCTCCAGCAGTGCTGCAGCGACGTAGGCCCCCAGAGAGATTTCATCATCCGTGCTGCCCTGTGAAGGGAACACATCTTTCACTCTTACGGGGTGTTAGGAGGGCCCACTCCGCAGAAGGAAAAGCGTTCCTCTCATGTTTTCCCTCTCTTTAGGGCTTCCGCAGGTTGCAGAATGATTTTCCAGGATCCTTTGGGATCCCACAGTCTTCTGCTGTCACAAATCTGTCCAGTCATTCCCCAGCAGTGCTACACGCCCTGGCCTACCATTACCTTTAGAGAGGAGTGAAAAAAGTTCCCTTTGGTGGCAAAGCAGCCACTGGGGAGCTGGTTTTGCTCTAGCCAGTGCAGGGCATCGCGGATGTTCTTGTCATCTACGTAGATGTATTTTCTAGCTTGGCCAAAATTCTTGAGTACAAAAGCTGTCAGCCTAGGAAGAGGATGAGTTGTGATAAAAAGAGGTAAACAAAAAAAAAAAAAAGGCAAAGAGAAAGTCAGAGGTCTCCTGGTGCTTGCTCCTGAACTAGTGACATATGCGGGGTGCAAAAGAGAGTAATTTTCATAAAGAAAGTCAATCTAAAAGTGGAAATGATCCACAGGACCCACCCCAATGGCTTCTCTCCCTGCCCCTCTCTCCACAGATATACTACTTACATACTACTTAGTGCTTTACCCAGTAATTTCACAGGTGAAAACCCTCCTTCTACTTTTACCTGTTCCACTTCATCTCCCCCAAATTACTAGAGAAAATCTGGAATTCCCATTCCACATTTTCTTCTTCCCTTCCTTTCTCCATTCATGTTAGCCAAGCACCATAGGTGTAAGTTGTGCCAAGGCAGCTCCTCTCCACTCACTGAGGAGAGGATTTTTTATTGCCCTCATCTGATTTTTTTCCAGACACATGTACCCCTCTTGGCTTCCAGGTCACCAGTAGCATGACCTGGTGTTGTTTGTGGGCCAACAGCAGGGGCATAGAGACAAAAAACGCCTGATCTTTCATTCCCTGGGAGCACATCTTTGCTGTTCCACTTTCCCAGAAACTCTGCTGCCCTGCCTGACTGCGTTTTCAAGAGGCTCAAGTGCCTCAGACTCTCCCTGTCAGAGAGTTCCTTTTGTCTCCATCTCAAAGAAGGAATATCTTGTCAGCTTTCTCAGATACATTAGGTGCTCTGACCCAGACAGGAAACACCAGAAGTGAGGGATGTTTGCAGTGCTTACCAAGTGTTTCCTTCTCCATCCCTCTGCCCAAAGAAACTATAGGAGCCATCTCTGTGCTTGTAAAGAAGTTGTGTCTGATACCCTGGGGAGATAGGAACAGTGATTAATATGGCACAGTAGCACAGAGGGGACAGTGCTGACACAGTGGGTGCAAGGGCAGGAGTTACTGCTGTGTTGGACACAGGGGAAGGCAGAGGGGCAAGGTGGGTCTGTTGCACTCACCACTGCGCAGCAGTCGTGTTGCCCTGTCCCTGATCTCAGGGCTCAGCTGCCTCGTCTTCTCCAGGTACTGCAGCACATAGACAACAGGGGCAAACAGCACCATGTTCTGCTCCCCACAGCCGTGGGGCAGCTGCACCAGGTGGTCCAGGTTCTGCAGTGCTATCCCCATGAGGTCACCTATGCAAGGGTGTAAGAAACAAAGGAAGTGTAAGTATGATTTGAAGTGCCTTTTCACCCAGGCAGGGATGATTGTGCTTTATCTCAGCAGGGGGAAAGCACTGGAGAAAGGAGGAAAGAGGAGTAAACAACTGAGTGAAAGATGGAGGGTGGTGACTCTTTTGCCTCTTTCCAGCTTGGCATCATGACGACTCTGAGGAGTCCCTGGAGAACTTCCCCTAATCAGCTTTTGCATTCTGAAGAGCTCCAGCTGTAACAAATACTGTTTGTAAAAGGCTATGAGCAGAGCTGCACCTGCTCACTCTGTGCCATACAGACAAGCAAATATAACAGCACTCGGGGAAAGGTTGAAATGCCAGGTCTTTAGCCAGGCCTGTTCTACACAGCCATATGTCAAGCATCAAAATGTGAGGAAGCCAGCAGGGGTGCTAGTCAGATGGTGTGAAGGTGTCCATGTATCCTCCAGCCAGGCAGAAAAGCCTTGTGGTGTTTCCTCTGTTGGGTTCTGTTGCACTGTATTCATGGCTACTTATGCCAGGCCTGGCTTCATACCAGTTCTGGCCTGCAATACAAATAGATGCATTTGATGGTAGGTATGGCCAGTCCCAGTACCCTCTCCAAAGTGTTCCTTTGCAACTTTATAATGCTGAGAAAGATTTCTTCTCTCCAGGAGCTTCTGCTGTAGCATGGTTTTGAGCTTTACTGTTTGTATCTACACAGAAATATACACTTTGGACAACAGCCAAGGTCCTAGCTAGAAAAATAAGGATTATTCTCCTGTGCAGATTACTCTTCCCATTAAAGCCAAAAATCTGAAAGCCTGGTGTTTGCAGGGAATAGCAACACAGCATCCTCTCTTTTGGGTAGTTTCATGTCAAGTGGCTCCTCTGACACCAAGTTAAGCCTTGCTCTTTGGTACCAGCAGTCTGTGTGAGCCCACAGTAGAAGTCACTTACCTGTGATAGAAATGGAAGCCCTGGCAGATCCCTTTATTACATTGTCAGGGAGGCGAAGGGACACGGGTTCTTGAGCCATGTTTCCTGATAACAGTAGGATAAAAGGTGTAGCATGAAAAACCAAGCCAAAAGCCTCTAACTAGAGAGACAAGACTGGCCCAGGTGAGTGGGACACTGCCTACCCCCTGGTCACACTGACTGCCCTGGCCATTGCACCGAGGTGCATTGCCTGGAAACTTTTCAGATTAGGCCATACATGAGAGCTGCTGGTGGGGCTGAGGGCCCACCAAGCTTCACTTCAGCTCAGCTCAGTGCACTTCAGAGGCTCACAAGAATCTCAGCTGGATGTCACTCAACTGGAGGACATCCTGGCGAGACTTGCAGTGCTGCAGGGATGGGGTGGGAGGGCTGGAGCACCTCTCACTGGTGGCAACCAAGCCCCAGGAAAATCCAAGGGTTGCATTGTGGGAAAGAGACTACAGAGCAGGATTTTGCCACTTATATTCAGCAGCAAATTCATGTAGGACTGCACATGTGGGAGTAATATTCCTTATTCATTCGTGCCTGATAGGAAGTGAAATTTCCTATGTGAAAAACAATTTCAAAACATTCTGTCACGAGAGCTCCCACAGTTTAGTTCTACTTTCAGGTGCAGTTATTTCAGGCTGCAGAGCACATTCAGGCTGTGCACATACCTCGTCTCAGGCACATACCTCCTCTTGGGCACAGAAGGGAGCTGTAGGACTTCTCCACTAACACACCCTCTGGCTGCCAGGGCAGAAACATGCACATGGGACAGGAGAAACAAAAACACACATAAAATTCCCAAATGACAGCAACACTTCAGAGAAAGTTCAAGTCTGAATTCAGAGGTCAGGGACTCCACCCTCCTCATTCTTGGCACGTCTGCCTGCTTCACTGCTCAAAGGATCAAGAGTGAGCCCAAGGGACAGGGCTCTCTGGCCAGTGAGCACATACAAAAGCTCAGGTACAGCATGAAAAGCAGGGAAAGGTACAGGGAGAAACACAGACATGGGAATGCGGTTCAAGACAAAATGGGCTTGGCTAGGTCCTGGGAGAAATAAAGTGAACTAAGACACAGCTTTGGTATACTATTGCTGGCCAAAATTTGAGTTGATAAAACTATTTAGCCCACCTCAAGGCAGGGATATCACAGACAGAAATGAGGCTGTTCTTGTACTAACCTGGACCAGCAAGTGTTTGGTCAGTGTGTGCCTCACCCTCATGGCAGCTGGCAAAGGCTTCCTGCCCCCACACCGTGACGTGGTGTCCAGAACCTCTGTTCTCACTGAGATGATCAAAGTCCCTAGCAAATAAATTCAAGAGTCCTTTTCTTATACCTGCGGCCAAACGGAGTAAACTTTCTTTAACCAATAGTGGCCTGAGATGCTTTGGGGTGTTGGTCTTCATGGCCTCAGTGGTTTGGGCAGTAAAGATGGAGCAGCCAGTGCTGACAGCTTGTTCAGACACCCTGAGCAGGAGGAAACTTAGTAACGTCTCACCAGCAGTGACTTCACTGCACTGCAATATGACTTGAACAACAGAGGGTCCAGCAGGCCTTGGACCCCAGCATACCCTTCCCATTGCATATGAAGCACAGGACCAGCAATACAAAATTCCCCCACCACATCCAGGCAGCCTCCTCCCCCCGAGCTGGTCCCACAGCCCTCTCTTCAGGAGTTCCTGCCCTCTCTGGTGAGTCTGTTTGAGAAAAAGAAAGCAAACATAATGGATTGCATGTTTTCACCATTAAGGACAAACTTCAGGATTCAGAGGAGATCTGGCTCTGCCACCTTCTCTGGACGTCCTACACTCTTTCGCTTCAGTTTTAGGGTTCCCCATCACCAGTCCCTTTTTGCTGCCATACCCAGTTGGACTGCTGTCACATTCCACGTGAAGGTCTTGGACTCCTTTGCACACAGGCACTCCTTGTCCCTGCAAGTCTGACATGGCTCCACCTGGAAGTCTGAGGATTTAGCCAGGGACACCTGGATCTAAGGGAATGACAGATGCAGGGGAGTGACTGGGCGAGTCAGATGAGGTGGCTCAGCACAATGAGCTCTAAAACTGGAGGGCAGAGTAGGTCTGTCCCACACAGCATTACCTGTGGCACAGGCACACACCTGTATGCACTGCTGCAGGTAGCTGAAGACAGTGGCTTTCATCAGGAAGGTCTCTCCACGGATGACAGAATATGGCAGTGTGATGTCCACAAAGAAGGGCTGAACTGTTCTGAGGCTCGTGGTCGGGGCAAGGCCAAACCCCCTCCCAGCCAAGCAGAACATCTTGACTTTCCACTCTGCAGCAGCAGCAGGCACTGTGACTGAGACATTCCTGCTGCCATTGGAGCTAGAGGAAGAGAGAACTTGGATGAAGAGATTCATCTGCTAGTGGAGAGAGAAGGAGATGCAATGAGGAGTGCTCATGGCCCTGCTGAGGGAAGTGACACAGGTCCTCCTGATCCACTTGGGTCAACCTCTGCTGTATTGCCAATGACTTCTGCTCCAGTGGCTCACAGCAAGGCATTTCTCAGCAATTTTTTCCCTAGAGCCATAAACCCTCTTTTAATGCCATCAGTAATGGCTTTATGTCCTCCTTCTGAGCAAGACACTGCCCAAGCATTCCAGCTCTGTACACTCATGGTGGTTTGGTCTGGAAGTGTACTCCTGCTCCCTAAATCTGTGTACACCTCAGTTCTGCACCTCGAAGTCTACTAGTTTGACACACTACAAATGCAGGGAAGAGCCACATAATTTGCATGCAGAGGTCTCCTTCCACCTCTTTTACACAAACTCAAGTCAGCCAAGTCTCTATAGCAAAGGGTCATCCTTCTGTCCATTTGTAAATTCAGGAATCACTTACCCAACAGAGTACACATTCCAGATCCAAGTGTCAGGGAAATAGTGGTGAAATCTTCTGAGAGTTGTAAATTGGGGTTGTTCCTCAGTGATTCTTTGGTCTTGTGTAGAAGGTTCTCCTGAAGGAAAGAGTAAGGAGTCCCACCAGAGTGGGAGAGGTGAATCTTGCCAACCATAGACAGTCTAGCAGTGGGGCTGGAGGCAAAGCAAGTAGTAAGAGAGACATAGGAGAGTCTGGCAGAGGAAAGCACAAGGGACTGGACTGATTTCATGGGAGAGACTAGAAATGGAGGGAAAAGAGAGTAATAGCCAGAGAAACAGCTTGCAGTGAGCTGATTGCAAGGTTTCCAAGACTTGGTTAGACAAAGCCCTTTCCTGACCTGACCCAGAGTTGTTGCTTAAGAGACTAAGAACCTCCAGAGAGCCATTTTAACCAACACTTCTATAATTCTGTGAGTAACAGTACTGTTTGCTTGCTGCACAAAGCCCACATTCCACAGCGAGCAATGGTTTGAATACAGGCAGGCATGTGAGCCAGCTTAGTGCAGTTATCAAGTGCAAACTGAGACACAGAGGAAGAACGTGGCTGTCTCTGTGGCTACAAACAGGGAGAGAAGCTGGGTCTCAGTACAGCCTGGGGAATGGGAATAGACACTGAGAAACAGATCCTAGGCCCTGCTTGGGTTGAGGAAAGGGAGTGCCATCCTTTAATGTCAGGGAACATCCAGGAAGTGACATCCTTCAGAGCCCTTTTTTACAGGAACTGGGTCACTCCTACTGAGTCTGGTGGACTGGGCAGCTAGACCGTGGCAGCAGCACCTGATACTCCTGAGAGAGACAATATCCACCACCAGCAAACCCCAGAGATCAGAGGGCTCTGCCACTTGATGCGATCCTATGTCCCAGGTAGGCTCAAAGTGCAGCTCACCTATGACTGGTTTCCTGTCTGTCCGACGGGAGCATTGAGAGGGCTTCTTGATTACAAGGTTTGAGAAGACTTTCAGTCCCATGTTCTATTAGGAAAAGAGGGAGGGCAGGGGAGGCAGAAAAGTGTCTGTGAGTGGGGAAGACTGACTGCTGCTCTTCAAAATTACTCTGGAAAGCATAGGGGTCAGGACACCCCAGTGCTCAGGCAGCCCAGAGCAGCACTGGCCCAAGCAGACACAGTGCTGAGGGAGGCATGGATGAAATCCGCCCTAAAGACACCGAGAGGTCTGCCTGGGACCTGCCCAAAACAGTGGCAAAGAGCAGGCTAACAACTAAGCCACATCAACAACCCGTGGTCTAATGCTTGGGGTCACTCCCTGTCTCTCTTTTCTCTAATACTGTAGACAAACAGTACACAGCCCGGGACCTCATTCCTTATCGCCATTCAAGTCCAAAAACATGGTGTTCGATGGTCCAGGATTGCACCACCTTGCTTTGTGCACGTGTGGAGGGAAATACGGGTATTCCTCCTCAATGGGGTTGTACATCTTTTGAGACAGCACAGTTCAGTGGGGGCAGATAGCAGGGTCGGTCTGGAGGGGGAAAGGCCCTCTCAGACTGCTTGGGGAGAAAATACCTCAGATACTCCACATTGCAACAGCTCTGGGAAACATCACAAGGTGATTACCCGGAAGAGGTTGAAGATGTCAGGCTGAAAGGAATGTTGTGGCCTTCCTCGTAGCAGAGATGAGGAGGACTGAGGCTGCACACAGCGATCTGAATGCTCTTCTGCTTGGGCAGGGTATCCATGTTGGTAGGCAGCAGGGAACAAACCATAGACCTAGGCAAACTCACAGGCAGGGAAGGATTGGGCAAAGAGCAGATACCTCTAGATGCTTCACTCCATCCTCCGCTAGCATGCACATCAGTTCCTGTCCTTCTTCCTAGGCAGGCCCTGCTTTCTCCTTCACACACAGACCTCCTCATTCATTGGCCTCCAGCTCCCCTTGCCACAGCCCCTGCCTGCTCTGCCCAGCCCATCCATCATTCCCGAGGTTTTGCCTGGTTGCACAGACACTCACCATTCGGCTGGTCAGCTCATGGTCTGGTGTGGTGAGGAACATGTTTTCATCCACTGCCTGGACTGCACACAGGGAGCCAGGTGCTGCCTGCAGCTGGAGCTGCACTGCTGACCCTGCGTGAGCTTCTTTTTCTGGGAATCCTACCCTGACCTGGAGCAGCACACCAGGAAAGGAGTATGAAGAAGAAAGAGGTGTGAGGAGGATGACAGACAGATGGCACAGACAGAAAGAGGAAGACTAGCTGGAATCTCCCCTGCTCAGCCACTGCTATCAGAAGCCACTGCTGAAGCTTTCCTGGTCCCTGGGCACTGTGCTGCAGATACCCCTTCCATCTCTTCTGCCCAGGTCTCTCTCAGAAGGATCTGAGGGCCTCCTTCCCTCAGGCCTCCTGACTCCTGCTCATCAGCTCTCCCCCAGCCACAGAGGTGAGTCTCACCTGGTTTTGGAAGCACAAGGCAACATCCAAACGGATGCTGTCAGCCGTGACCCCTCCGTTGGGGAAGATGGCGTACACCACTAAGGAAGGTGATGGGGACAAGTTGGCAGTGAAGGTCAAAGGAATGGAGAACGAGCCCTTCAACACTGAAGAAGGAAAGGCAGAATATTTTCATCATAGGCCCACCAAGACCTCCTTCTGCCCTTCTTCTTTTTGTGCTATATAATCCCAAAATGTCAAACCAAATCATGCTCCTGCACTGTCTGCCCTCTCCCTTCATTCTTTGACTCTATGTACTCCATCTTCCCCTACATCCTTCCAGTCTCTCTTCCCATCATTGCTTCATTCTGTCATTTTGCCCTCTTCCAGCTGACACAATTGCTTCCTCAGCCTCCCTCTGTCCTGTTTGCTGACTGCTCCAGACCTATAGATTGAGGGAATTTGGGAGAAACTCCAGGAACTCTCATGTCTAACCTAGAAACCAACTGGGTGCAACTGTTTCCACTTCTCTGCCATGACTTACTGTTCAGTTTCCCAATCTGGATACTCCTCTGGCCCCTGACAACAATTCCAGACTTGCCAGTGACCTGCAGGAGGAGGGACATGGGATGAGCAGACTGCTGTTTGCCACCAGAGTGCATCCACACTTACCTATGTGCATCTTGCTCTCAAAAGCAAAATAAAGCCCCCAAAATTAACTGTGGGCTCAATCCAATCCCAGACTTGAGGATATTTGCAGAGATCACAGCTGGGAGGAAAAGCTTTAACACAGGAGTCTCTGGTCTAGTCTGTTCAGTGAGGACAGATGGGTAGTGGGCTCACTGCAGATTGGTGAGTGATAACTGAAATGTTTCTGCTCTTATAGGCTGGCCTCCAGAACAGACCAAAATCCATTCCCACTGAACTGCTGTTTGACAACCAGAGTGAAAAAGGGATACCCAATCAGTTTTAAAGGGAAAAGAAACTTCCAGCCTTGGCAGAGGCTAAGGGGGTGATAGACTACAAAGACAGAAACCTCCTCCTGTCCATGGAGGTGACTGGAGCCCCAGCATCAGGATGAGCCCTACCAGGTGTAGCATTCACCCAGTCCCCTGAGAACAAGGTTTAGCTGTCACCCCTTCAGGGATAACCTGGGGGGAAAGGCTGCACTGACAGGACCAGACCTCAGTGAAAAGTTGAGGATATAATTTAGGTTATTTCCTACCCTTACTCACATAATATGCAAAACTTATACGGCTGGTGTCTTCTCCCAGGTCCTCCCTGCTGAGTGTGAAGGTCACCTGGACATTCTGCTTCAGCCCACAAGGCAGTGTTTCCGTGGGTGGGTGTATGTCCAGGAAGCTCTTGGTTGTGACGTGGAAGGGCTGCAGGTGAAGGTAAGCGTTCGTGTAACTGAAGTCAGTCCTTCGAGGAGCGCGCATGAACTCCTCCAGTGTGAACCTCCCCTGAAAGGGCACCAGAGACACAGAAATGAAGAGTTTCATGCTTCAGTGCTTTGTTAGGCTGCCATCAGCTTGGTTTGGGAAAGGCTGTTGGCCTGGTGCCTTCCAGTTGGCTCTATGCAGAGCTGTGTGGTGAGCCCAGGCCTGAGCTGGTGGGGGGCTGCAGGCAGGAGGGGGGAACACAGGTAGAGCTCAAGGACTCTCACTTTCCCATATGCAGAGGTGGTGTTTACCTCCAGAGAGACCGATGAGCTGTTCCAGGCAGTTGTGTCGAGGTTGAACGATGCTATCCCACTGTCATCTGTGATGTACGTTTTGATGAACCGACGCCTCGTGAACCTTATCACAAGATAAACTTTCCTGTTTTTCATACCAGTTCCATAGTGATCCTGAACCTTAATCTGGAGACAACAGGGGGGGGCAGGAAAGCCAAAGTCAGATATTTCTTCCAATGTCCTACCCAAAACCTTCCTCTCTGACAAACATAGACCTTTCTGTGTAAGTCACCTACAGACTTCAGTCTGGCCCCAAGAAGACAGGAGAATTGTACAACTCCCTCATCTCTAATGTGAAGCTGAGCATGGTTCAAATCTGTCTGCTCCAAAAGGTGTGTATGGCTAGAACATGAGGAGTTTCTCTCCTAGCCAGCAGCTGAGACATCCTTGCCTGCCAGCATCCCTGCCGGGACACCACTCATTGCACTCAGCAGATGCTGGAGGTATAAACACAGCAGGGAACCTGAAATGCAGCAACTGTAGCCACACTGTCAAGCAATGTGACACAGTGCAAGGTAAAGCACTCTGTCTGAGGAGCAGGAAATGCTTTGGGTCAGCTAGATTTACCAGATGCTATATGCCTTGGCAAATGACAGGGAGCAAAAAAGCAAGGGAAGAAAATCACCTTCCCCCTGTATGGTACTCCAGGGATGTAATATTCATTGGGTGTCTCAAATACTGCCCTTGCAGCTGTCCTGGAGATGAGGATTTGGTTGGAGGTGTTGATCTGCACCCCTGTTGGAATGCAGAGTGCAAGGGAAGCAGGATCAGTACCAGAAGTGACTACAGTGCTGTAGTTTAACATCATTTTGTTATCCCCAACCCCTCTTAGCAGTGTCTGTAACTTCCTTCCCAACACCAGCATTCTTCAAGGTTTAGAGGCTGCTCCTGTGGCAGCTCCTTCTTTAGTTAAGCTGTCTGCAAGCCTCTTTGTAGCCTCATGGACCCACCAGCCAGTCATGGACCCTCCCAGCCACTCCTCATCCTCCTGCTGCTGGCAGAGTAGCTCTCCATGTCCTGTGACGATCCCAGCAGCAAGGAGGAGGAGAGGGGGATGTGTGCCCACTCTAATCCTCAAACCCCCAGAATGGTGCCTCTTGCCCCAGTGCCTTCCCTGCTGAGCCCCTGGGTACCTGTGCCCATCTCCAGGAGAGAGGCTTCTGCATAAAGTTTGTTGTCTTCTTCACTGGGAGTCAGGTTGAAGATTGATGTGCTGACAGAAGGGGTGAAACACCCATTACTTGCTGTCTGCAAAGGGGAGTGACAGGTATTATTTGGGGCTGGGGAGAAGGGAAGGGGTCAGAAGTAGAAGAGATTAGTCATTCTGTCTTAACTATCAACTACAACAAATAATACTGCAGAACTCATAAAACACTGGAACATGTTCCCCAGGGAGCTGGTGGATGCTTCATTCCCAGAAACATTCAAGGTCAGACTGGATGGGGCTCTGAGCAGTTCATTCTGTTCACTCAGCCCTTGACACTTCATCCTGTGTGGTGTTTCTTTACTGCCCATATTCCTTCCAGGCTTTTACTCACAGGGCTGCTGTATTCCCTACAGACGTCCTTGCTGGCATCCTGGGGCCACCTCCTTGCTTTCTGGCACAGAGTCACGTGCATGGTCCCTCTCACTGCTTTCCCATAACTGTACCTGCAGGGAGAACACCAGAGGGGCTTCTGGGCAGAGGCACTGCCTGCTCTGTCCAGCACATTGCTCCACGCAGGTGCCTTTTGCGACGAAGGTCTTACTGCAGCTGGCAAGCAGGCAGGCACAAATTAAAATATAGCACTTTGAGTGCTTTGGGAGTGCAATAGCATGGTCTGGCATCTGACAGATGCAGAAACAAAGAAACAGATACAGAAATGGACAGGAGTAGACCCACACCCTCTGGAGCTTTCCCCTTCTGGGCACTTGCTTTCCTGGAATTGCAGGCAGACACAGAGAGTGGACCTGATTTATCTACTCAGTGAAGATATTAGTTTGGGGGGGAAAGCAGCAGAAACGGGTGTCCCTGCAGACAGCAACAGCAAATTTCAGTAATAGAGCCATAGAGTGACCTCAGACTTGCCTCACTATGGGCTTATCTCATGATCAGGGCTCTTGTTTCCATCATCAGACCTGCTCTGCTGACTTAGACATTTAGGTATTTCCTCTGCCTGCTTTGCTGCCTTTTCTTGCTTTGACTCCTTTCTGACTTGCCCTGTGGAGCAATGCTCCTGATGGTACCAGTAAAAAGATGACATCTGTGACCCATCCTGGTGACATATAGTGGTGTGTACTATTTACTACTGTAGCTTCATATGACCTGATTGTAACTGTCCCAATTAATGAGAAATTATGTCAGACCAATCAGTGGCAAAAGAGACACCAAAAGTCTCCAGACAATGCAGCCCTAAATACAACTACAGAATGCTCTGTCAGCACATGAGCTCACCAGATTTTTAGTGCTTTTGAGCTCATTGTCCTCCCTTCTTTGTGTTTACACTGTCAGAGGTTCTGGCCTCCTTCCCACTTTCATCTGCGAATTTTTCGCTGATAACTAGAGAAATTTATCTACTGCTACTAAGAAGGTAGTAAGTTCAGTAGCATGTATGTGAAGAAGGAAAGGCATAAACGCCTAAATAAATGCCAGCTCCTGCTCCTTTACCTCAGCATATCAATCCCATAGCTGGTAAGTGTTTTTCCCATAAGATCTTTCAATGCTGGACAGACACATCTTCCAGAGGAGGGTACCTGTTGCCTAGGGCAAGTCTCCCTATAGCTGGATGTTCTCTCTCATGTGTGGCTCAGGTACTTCTTCCCCAAGGAAGAGCCCATTAGCTTGACTTGAACTATTTGGGATTCTTCTAAAGGAATGGCCCTGTTTGACCCTTCTTGAGCCACTTCTCTTTGATGGATTGAAAAGCTAGGACACATATGGAAGGAGAGGCACCATTTTGATGGAATCTTTCCTTTCCCCTGAACATTCTCCTTACCTGCCACACACTTGCAGTGGGAAGGTTTTATCTGAAGCATAAATCTGAGCTGGTCCCTTGAAGAAAACATCGAACTTTTGCAACACTGGAACAAAAACCTGAGTTACTCCATCAAGGGCAGAAGACTACCTGGACACAGGATCACAAAAGGGAAGAGTATGTTCCCATGAAGGAACATGTTAACGAGGTAAAAGCAAGCATTAATTAAAAACAGGGAAACCAAAGAAAGAATTCCCTTTTCTTTCCCCTCAACAGTCTTGTAGAGGTCTTTAGTGTATTCTCAATCTGCTGGAAGATACCATCTCCAGGAATCTCCAGCACAATCTCCCTTGTGTTCATTTCTGATATTGCCCATAAATTTGTGTTCAGTCATAGCTCTCAGGCAGTAAATCCCATTTTACAATATTTGGCTTTACATTGTTTTACAGACAGACAAGCAACAAACAAGCACTTCTTCCATCTCTTTCTTCATTCTCCTTACCATGTTCCTCCACCTTAAAGGTACTGGACTGGACTGAGCTGGACT
This sequence comes from Irena cyanogastra, assembly GCA_013397155.1. NCBI lineage: Eukaryota > Metazoa > Chordata > Aves > Passeriformes > Irenidae > Irena > Irena cyanogastra. The sequence goes on from VWZV01004692.1 coordinate 140,321, forward strand.
TAAAGGACTGGGCACTGATGGTGTAAGTTCCCAGGGAGAGTTCAGCAGCTAAGTGGAAAGAGAGATCTGCAATGCCCTGTTTTGGTCTCACATCCAGCCACTGGCCAATGCGGTTTTGGTTTGGGTCCTGCGGTGCAAGGGAAGGAAAGAAGAGGCAGTCATCAGCTCTGCTTGCTGTTCTCTACCCAGAGCCCACTGGATTCAAAGGCATATCAGACATTTCAGAGGCTTTCACAGGCTCCTGCTGGTTTTAGCCCAGATGGTGATGCTGCAGCACCAACAGAGGCGAACCTGACCCACCCAGGTTTGCTCTGCTCTGCACAACCACGGAAAAAGAAGGTATGGAAGGTTCTGACATTTAGACCCTCCAGTCTCCAGTAAAGATGAACTATAAAAATTAGCTAAAGCTGGGCCTAAATTCCTGAATGTAGAAATGGATGAAGTCAAACCATTTGTATCATCAAGTCTTGTTAACAAGAAGCATTTGGACAGAGAATGTGCAGGCATAGAACCCAAGAAAAGTAACTTTAACCAGTAAGACAGCATCCTAGGTACTTCCCATACTGAAATACCTGTCCTCATAACACCTGAGGAGTCTGGAACACCCACCTGGATTTCCACCATGGAGTACTGCAAAGCAAACAGACAGCACTGTCAAAAACTGGCATGACACAGCAACCTGCATATAAACTTATCTTGCCCACTCAGCCCTTGTAATGTGACAAACATGATACAAGAAGCTTGCTCCTGCTGAAACCAGGACAACTGCTTTGAAATAGTAAAGAATAGTAAAAAACTATGCTATTCTTCAGATTTGCTTTTGATCCCTGGATATTTAAGATGCATTTTGATAGGTATTTGACAACCATAAAAGCTAGAATTTGCTTTAATAAAATGGGGAAGAGTAAGAAGACTCTCAAATACCATCACCCCAAGTTCACAAATATTAAATGGCCTCAGTTTTGTAACATATATCCTAATAATTAGCAAAACTGCATCACCTATAGGAAGAATACTCCAAAAATCCTGCTTTAAAATCCCTGGAGTAGGAGGTAAAGCTGAATGTTATGAATTAATGCTGACTGCAGCTGAGAGTAACAGGGAGGGACAAGAGAAGACACACTTCAGCCCTTCTAGGCCCATTAATTCTCTGTTTGTTCTTATATCACTGCATCTATCATCCAGGAGGCAGTATTGGTGAAGAACCTCTGATCTGGGATCACAACACATAAAGAGGCAGGAACAGGGCTTGAGAGAGTAACCAGACTGTAAACATGCAATTGGCACATAATTCACATTATTCATCATTCTAAGCTTTCATACAAGCTATCAGAGGCAACTCTGTTTTCACTGAAATTAAAAAAAAAAGTGCAGATTAACCTGCTGGTGAACAGCATCCATATTAACTTCAACTCATCTATTTTACAAACTAGATATTATAGCTTTAATGTTGCAGTGCCCTCAAGCCTTTATAATAGCTTTGGCTAAACACGATCTCTTTGAATTTTCATCACAGCAAAATTAACTGTTACACTGTTAATTTGTCTGTACTCACACATAGACATCAAGCCTTTTTGGTCAAATATGTACATGAACCAATTGTAGGCATGGAAGCAAATGTATTGTTTATACTTCATTGTCTTACTAATATATGTGCCTTCCCTTTGCAGAGAAGAAAAGAATGTTTGATCTTAGGACCTCACCAACAGACCAAGAAAGAAGAAATTAAGTCAGCAATAAAGGAGCTGGAAGGATCTCTGCCTTTTTTTTAGTCTGGAAGGATTTGGTCCAACCCCCTTAATGTGTGCCCTTCAGCATTTAATTGTCATGGCATGAATTCCTGTTGGCTCTCCCTAAACTGCTTGAGGACTGAGGAGTGAAATAGCTGTAGCTGCTGGCTGCAGATATAATTGCTTACTGAAGAATGGCACTGGCCTTGCAGTTTCCTGGCCACCACATACGTAAGTCTCTGGCAACTTCTTACTCTCTTGACATGGGGACAATGAGCTGCTGCCAGTAGCAAGTCAGTATAATTTGGTTATACTGTTTTCTCTCTTTTTTTTATTTTTAATATCACTTTCCTGTGTATCCTTTGCCATATTAATTTTTTTTTAAAATGTTGCAGCTTGCTTCAGGCTCTCCACCCTCAGTTACCACACACTGCACAAATCACTAAGCTTTTCAGAGCTGTGGGAGGGGATCTTTGAGTCTGGTGATGTCTGTACACAGCTTTGTCTGATAACTATGCCCATGGCCAGCAACCCACAGACTGGTCCCCAGAAGCCATGCCTGCTTTTTTGGCAAGGGCAGGTGCACTCAGGTAATTCAGCTAGCTGGGAATGCTGGCACACTCCCCAAATACCATCCAACCCTCCCGTCAATCAGCAGCCATCCTATAAGAGCAACAGCAGAGCTATTAGCCAACAGGAATTGTTGTTCAAATTTGGTTTACTTGAGGATTGGCCTTGACCATCCTGGGTGCTGGAACTGTCCCAGCCTCCCTGGCATGGGGCTGGTAGAGGAAGCAGAACCATCTGAAGCCTGGAGACTTCCTTGCCTCCACTTAGACAGACTTTACCTTGCTGTTAACAGGAACAAAATCTTCAGTCAGTGTCACAATCCTGAATTTCACTGGAGGGAGAAAATAGAGTAAAGCACATTACAGACAGAGTGCACATGTGAAAGGACTTGCCCCACACTTGTCTCACCCCAGAATCACAGCCCCACACCCAGCTCCATGCCTGCCCTGCAGCCCCTCTTAGCCTTTGCTCAGCCCCGCTCACCTCTGCTTGCCCCAAGCACGTGGCAGCAGCACAGCTGCTTCACAATTTAGGGGTTTTCCCATGGGCTACACCCAGAGTGACCCTCACATTTCCTTGTCTGCAGTGTAGGCAGGCCAGTCCTACCTGGCCCTGGCCAAGAAGACCATGCTCAGGTCTGCTCCCTTTTCCAAGCCAGCTCTGCTCCTAGAGCATGTGAGGCCTCCCCTCCCAGGCCCTTCCTGCTGCTAAAACATGGGATACCTCACTGCAGAAGGCAGCACTCCCCCTCCATCCCATGGAGGCCACATAGCACAAAGTGCTCAGGAAATTGGGAACAAAGCCTGGGAGGGTCAAGGCAGAGCCACTGTCAGGGTGCTTCATGTGTTGCTCACCTGTCTGTCCTGGATTATAGATGGGTTTGTCCACCTGAATGAAGGTGCCTGTTCCAGCCCTGCGGATCAGGACTGTTTTCTCTTCACTTGCACTGAAGTAGTGGCCATTGGAGATGCTCAGGTGCACAGTGGCCACCTCCTGGCTGCCTGCAGGTCGGGGCACCTGGGACACAAAACAGGAGAGCCACTAGGTCAGCAGGCATCAAGGGCAGTGCTCTTATTGCTTCAACTGCACTGCAAGGACAGGCTCTTTGCCATCTTCCTCTGGAGGCCAGCACAGGGTGTCCCCTCAGGGGCTGAAGGCTGTCTGTGGAAGCGCAGGAATAACACTTAGCAGCTGGGATAGATCCTGGACAAGAGAAAAAGGAGTCTGTTCCAAACACAAATTTTGTTTACTGCTTCATGGGGCCACTGTTAGAATCTGCACGGAGCAGGATGGAGAAGACTTAAGGGATGAAAAGGTCTGTGGTGATGAGAATTCTGTTTCCTAGAGTGTGAGGGTCACAGAGACTGAAATCCCCTCTTATTATCAGTGCAAACTAAGAAAATAAGGATCGTGAGTTTGGCAAATAAGAAAGATTTGTGCTGAGCTTGTGTGTACACCCACCCATGTCTTTCCTAGTCCTCCAGGACATTTTTAAGCCCAGGAAGAAAAGCTTGGAAGGAAGCAGACATGAGGGAAACAGTCTGAGATGAGAGGCCTGACTCTTTCTGCATCACGGATTCACAAACAACACGCTGTGACAGTGCATCCTCCTCAGGGCAGAGAATGAGATGCACGACTGCCATTTGGGTGCTTCTAAGCTATCCACCCTCCTCAGACCTTTGCTGCCTGGCCAGGCAGCCCTTCCTCAGTGTGCCACCAGGACATCCCACAGGAAGAGTACCATGCAGACAGACAAAGACAAGGAGCAAAGACACCGGGCTGCCACTAAACCCTCCCCCTGATTTTGCATTCACTCCTTTCCATGCTTTCTTATCTTCTCTCTTCCTCATTCTCTCTCTCTTTGGTGAGAGACAAATGAGCACGCTGGGAGCTGCCAGCTCGGGGTCCCTGCCAGGAATGACTCTGACCTGAAATCTGGTGCACTCGAAGATCCAGTCGTTCCGCACAACCTTGCGGTAGAGGCTGAGGTTGCCAGATGGATGCACAAGAGTTAAGGCCACACGAACAGGCTTTTCAACCCCACGAAGGTCCAGGCATGCCCTCTGGGATGAGGGGTGGGGCAGGGCAGCTGGAATGATGATCAGGTACCTCCTGCAGTGGGGAAATAAGATATCATCACATCATCACATCCCTCTTGCCCACTGTTAGCACTAAAAGGCTGGCCTGAGGAAACAGGAGAATTTGTCATCTCTCTGAGGCTAGGAGGTGCTGCTCTACTGGAGAGACTGGGACAGATTGCCAGAGTGAGAACCTTGCACAGAGGGGATGGATGGTATAGAGGTAATTTCAGATAAATACAAGACAAATACTTTCAGGTGACAGAACAGAATTTGCCCTTCTTGCTTTGACATGGCTCCTCAACTACCCTGACAGCAGATCAGTTCCTGCTTATCCATTCTCTGCCTTGCAACCCTTTTCATTTGCCCTTCACTTTATCCTACACCTTTCCCTTCATCCCACCTCATACTGCAGTCCCTCATTCTTGTTCCCACCACCAGTGCTCACCTAGTGCTTGTACTGCAGCAATATCCATGAGAGAGGTTCCCATCTTCAGGAGGGCCCTGCTTTCACAACAAGGCTCTGCACCCCACTCCAGGTCTAGCCCTTCCAGGAGGTAACTCACAGGGTCCCACACTCTCTCCCTGCTATCTTGGCCCCTCCCTCAGCATTCACAACTATCAATCACTAGATTTTTAAATGGCACTTACGGTTGTGCCACTATCCCCAGGGTGTAGAGCAGGCAGCTCAGGAGGAAGGGAGTCCACATTTTCATGGGAGAACCCCAAAGGGGTGGATTCCCCGGGAGGGTTGGTCAGGAGAGAAAGTAGGGTGCTGCTCCTCTCCTTCCAAAGTCTCCAGGACACCAGCTGTTGTTGCTGTTTCTCCCAGGAAGCAGACATGAAGCCCCAGGGTTTCCTTCTCTCCACCTCTTTCCTGCATTTATAGTGCTGCAGGCACAGGGTTGTACCATCCAGGATGTTCCCCAGCCAATCCAAGTCCTTTTGGACTCCGGCCTCACTGCTCTCCTACTCCCCTATGGATGGACCAGCATCATTCAGACAAATGTGCTTTTTATTTTGCTTTATATTTTATTATTAACCAGCAGCCAGTTTCCTGTTCACTGCACTGCCCCTGCACCCTGGGCCAGCTGCAGCCCATGTCCCATTGTTTTACCTCCAGCTGGATTGTCCCATGACCCCTTGGCATGTGCACCCAGCTGGAGCTCACTGTCAACTCTTGTGGTCACACTGTTCCCAGGCTTTCTGAGGCTGTAGCACCCAAGGCAGGTCTCAGTCCTGAAATGGAGACCAGGCTTTGTACAAATTCAGTATGTTTGCATAGCTCACTGCTCCCTTAACAGAGGAGGAAAGCACAGGGAGCAGGCAGAGCTAGAGTCCTCACCTTGCCTCTGCCCTACAGGTATTTCAGTTTGAAGAGAAAATTGAACAGCTGCAACTCAGCCCAGCTGTATCGCATTGCTCTGTGCTCCAGTTCAAGGCCAACCTACTCACGCCCTCACCAGTGGAGGAAACGAGGGCTAAACACTGGTCAGGCAAGTCAAAATCTGCATGACTGAAGTCCTGCAGGCTCTTGTCTAGCTACCAAAAGGCTGTGCTCGAGCCCTGGGTGATGGGAACACACACTATCTCGTTTGGGGCCTTCCTTCCACATGCTAATTTTATATATGTTAGTCCACTGATTGTACCTTACCAAAACTGAAAAGAGATTTTGGCTCTTGGAACTACTTATTCCCAAAATAAGGAAGTTCTTCAATTTTAGTATCAAGGTTATTTCACATCAAAATGTACCACATTCTTCAGTACCAAACTGAGCTCTTAAACCTGTAGGGCCTAGTAATATTTTCCTTTCCTTTAGTACAGACTGACCATAACAAGGAAACCAGGTTTTGGGGCTTTCTTTTACCCACTCATGCACACACACGTAATGGGCAGATACAACTCCCGTGGGCTTTGTTCAGGTCAGAGCTGCTGGTGCCAGCAGCTGGGAAAATGCGTAAATGCAGCTGGACAAACAAGCAAACAGGAACCGGAGCAAGAATGTGAATCATGCCCTGACACTAGCTGCCCTTCATCTCTTTCCATCGGTCTCAAAAAGTACAGGCAGTGCCTCTTGAACAATCCCAGCTGACATTTGTTTGTTCACAGTAGATCCACAGCAGTTCCAGGGGACAGCCAGATCCCTCCTAACAGCACAGGGACTCACAATGGCAAAGGTATTGAGCATCACGTCCTGACTGCACTGACTCCAGCAGCTGTTTTGTGAGAGCAGACATGTAAACACCTCTGAAGTTCAGGGCTTGGCACTGATTGGAAAGCTACACCCTGAGCACCCAATCCACTCTAACTCCCAAGGAAACAGAATGAAATAAATGTAGGAGCAACAAAAACGAAGTGGCAGGCTTGGCATGTGTGATTCATCTGCCTCAGTCCTATCTCCATCTTCTACTACCAGCACAGTGACCAGCTGCTGGTGGGCAAGAGGCACTGGGGAAGGGAGCACCTCTTAGCAGGGCTCTGCACCCCCTAGGACTTGGTGACAGGGCACACATTACCTGGGTGTTGTCCTGTGCTAAGATCTTTCCTCAGCTCACAGATCCATTCATCAGCTGGCCCAGAGACAGGCAAGAGGCACATCCATAGTGGATTTGTGTCCCTGGAAGCCAGCAGTTCTCAGTGCTCAAGCAGTGAGCTGATCACAAGCTAAATGGAAGGATCTGCACCATCAAGCTCCAGCCTGAATCACCACAACCCCTCAATTTTGTGAAGGATAAAAAAATGACTGGGATGTTTGACATCTGCTGCTCTAAGCAGAGAAGGGGATGTTTAAGCCAGAGAGAAATAAATGTGTTTTGTAGGAAAGTGGTTTTTTCCCTGTCTAAATTCTCTTGGAAGACAGCCACCTCCTTCCAAATGCTCTCTAGTAGCCAGACATCACAGGTATTACTGTTTAAATCCCATAAAGAAAATTTTAAAGGACACAAAAGAGTTGTTAAGAAAATAGAATAGAAATTACAATGGATATTGAGTCAAAAGTGACACTATGTGTAACTTTTATACAGAGTGTGTATACACATATGTGTGTGACCTCCTTCTGCAGTAATGGGCTCCTGCATAAGCTCCCCTTCATGGTGTCAGCAAGGGGTAGGTTGGATTCCCGTGTGTGTATAACCATCACAGAAGTTGTTTTCCCAAAAAACCTCTGTGTTGGGGATTTTTCTCAGACCTGTGCTTTGCGAAGCTCTACAAAATAGATTGTAAGAACATGGTGGCACTGGCAGTGGTAGGTGGAGTTCCTCCCTCTCTGCATGACTCCAAGCTCTAGGCAATGAACTGTCCAAATACCAGTAACAGCTGCAGGCCTGACTGGCTCCAGTTCTACTTTTTGAAATCAGCAAGGACAGGCTGCCAGTGGTAAAGGCAAGGGACAGAGAACACATTTGCAAAGAAAGCAGAAATATTTGCAAAGTGTTTTTAAAAAGCTTCAAAGAAAATTAAAAATTCTGTTCTGCAGAGTTGAGATCTGCATTGCTCATGGACTACTGAGGAAATTGAATGAAGAGAGGAAAAGCATGTGTTTAAACAAAGGTGCAAGAGGAGAAAGTGACACCTGCAACATCAGCTCAGCCTCTTCTGGTGCTGCACAAGGTATTGCAACCATCCAGCTGCTGTGCTGAGCTCATGCTTTCATTCTAGCCCTGTTAAAGTGCACATGAAGCACAGAGCAGGCTGTCAGCAGCCTGCCTTGCTGGCACATCTCCTCAGTGTGTTCGCTCTCAAACAAAAAAACTTGAAATGCTCATGTCTTTGTCTCACAGACAGGACTTGCTGAGTCTTCATGATTACTCTGGAGCATCATAGTTAAATTTTTAACATGCTTTCCAAATTCCTCCCATTGAACCACCACAAAACCCAGCCTTGCTGCAGGGCATGGAGAGCTTTCAGGGCTGTAACCAAATCCTGACCCTCAATCTCTCACCTGTCTTCCAGGCCTTCCACTGTTAAGCCTGCCTTTGCACTTAGCCATCACACTCTTACAGCCAGCTCTAGGGAGGGTCTGTGGAGATCTACCTGTTTATGCAGAGACGTGTCACTGTCAACCTAAAAGATCCATGGGCACTTAAATCGTAAGGTTTGATTTTTAAAAGCAGTGATAGACGTTGAATTTTCACATACTCTTCGGCTGTTGAATTGCCTGTCCAGCTCCTTGTAATGTGGCAAAGACCTTGCTCACTTTCCTCACTCATTAGCAGGGGGTTCAACCCCAGGGCACCACCCCTTCCTGACAGCTCATGTTTGACTTGTCCTGCACAAGAGCCAGCTCCACAGGAGGTGCAGAAACTAAAATCACTCCCTTTCTACTTTCAGTGTCAGAAGGACAGAGTCAGTCTCTGAGATACACAGCAGGGCAGATTTACATACACATAAAGTGCACCAGCAGCCAAGACCTTACGGCTCAGCTACATCTGTGTGCAGTAGGTGATGCCCAGTGGGATCAGTCTCTGTGCAGGACTAGGAGTCCTCACCCTATACTGATGGCTGCACAACACTGCTGGAGGAGAATCCAGTGATGCAGGAAATGAATGCCAGTGACACAGCTGAGATACAGAGTTTGCTTCTGCTCACTCTTCCCAGGTAAACGCTGTCACAGAGTCCAAACACACACCACAGTAGCCAGATTTGTGATTTGTATTTTATTTTCATTCGTTTTGCAAGCAAGAAAATCTCTGGATTAAAACAATCAGAATTAATCAGACACACCAAAAAATTCGCCAGGTAATGACTGTCAGGATGAGCAGCGTAGGCTAGGCTGGAGTTAGTCCTGAAATCCAACCTGAGATGTGTCCCAGCACCAAAATCCCAAGCCTGAGATGTGACTTTCCAGGTGCCTCATTATACCAGGAGCAATAATGCAGCAGCCCCACTGTCCTAAGGCATCTTGCACTAGTGGGATCCCTGTGAGCTGAAGCAGTGGACAGTAAGGAAGCAGTCCAAGTCCCTGGAGAAATGAGAGCAGAAAAGAGAGTAACCCAGAGAGCAAACAATATGACCCAAATTATTAACTTTGGGATGCTAACAGCTAGGGAGCACAGACTCTCACTAAGGATTCTAAAGGAAAGGGGTTTTTTGTTTGATCCACTATCTTTGTTTTACTTCAGTCCCTCCCTAAAAAGAGAAACTCTCCATACCCAAATATAAGAAGCTGAAACTAATATCATGAACTCTGCTTAAGGAGTTTTAGATACAGTCCTAGATGAAGGGAACATGCTGAGTCAGAGATACTCAGGGCTCCAGTGGGACACAGAGAAGTGGATGGGGGGCAGAGAAAGCACAACAAGGCTGCTAAGTCTGTACAGGGGGCTGAGGAGGGGATCTGCACCTACCTCAGAGGCAGAAGACATTATAGTCAGCCAGGGCCTGTTCCTCTGCAACAGAACAGGCGAGATCTAAGTTATCCTTGCACAGGGCCAAGTGCAAACACCCAGGCACCCCTGGCACCCCATGGTTCCATACTGACCTGGGCTGTAGTAGTCATAGACTCTGACATGGCCTGGCTTCAGGTTGGTCACCTCAATCTCCTGCTCCAGGTGCAGGACGTATGTGTCAGAGGTATGGCTCAGCTGGGGAAGAAAATAAAAGACAATTCACTTACTAGCTGTTCTTTTTATTCCTCACCTGAATTTGATCCTACTAACTGACAATAAGAACTCTGTAGACTCAAACACTGGACTTCAAGATGAATCTTGAGTATCCTGATCTGCTAGCCCCACTCCTGGATTCTCCCAACAACTCTGGCAGTGCCCTTCACTCCTGCAGCTTCTCTAGCAGCACAGACATTACCTTGTCCAAGTAGATGGCAACACCTCCTTGTGTTTTCTCAGTTCTTCTCACAGAGTGCCCATGATGCAGGTGCCCATGATGCAGCTAGGACAGGAGAGAGGAGGAAGCAGTTTAGTTTTGACTTTTGAAAGGAAAGTGTGAGACATCCCAACAAGGTTCATCTAAGTTTGAATGGGCAGATTCTCATTCACTCACTTCCAAATGTATTTTGACTCTTATCTCTTCAGGCTGATCTCCCTGCAGGGCCACTCAGCTCCTGCAAACCCCAAGGACAAGAGCCTAGGCTACTTAGCTGACAGGGATACGCTAAGCTGATTGGGTCAGAAGTATCACCGTCCTCAAGGCTCAAAGAGCCAACAGTATGTGTTCAAGTTTGTTGTGTGGCAGAGGGGAAGGGATGGTGAGATTGCTCAAAGAGACAGGCAACACCTTCCCATACAGCCTTCCCCTCTCCTTGGGCACAGATGGTCCCACTGATACCACATTCCCACCCTGATTCCACACTTCTTACAGACATCCCAGATCCTGGAGCCAGGGCAAATCCAGTCAGAAGGGACACCTCCAGAATCACCATGTTGGAAGTGGATTTCTTCCCATTGTACCTGGGGGAGAAAATTAAAAAGAGAGTCTCTAGGGAAGAACATTAAAAAGATAATCTCTCCCAGCTTTCCCTTCCCTTTACCACCAGTTGCTGTGTGCAGTGCCCTGAGCCAGGCAGCCCAGCCAGGGCTGGGGCCGAGGCAGTCACTGCTCCCTCTCACTGGGTGCAGAGGATGGCTGCACTGCTCTGAGCACCCCTAGTCCGAGCTGACTACGGCACACCTCTCTCCAGCAAGAGCCAAGGCTCTCCATCTGGCCCTCCTACTGAAACTGCCTGGTGCCCCCACTGCAGCCAAGAAGCACCCCTCAGCTCTTCAGCCATGCCCAGTTTTCCTTCTCAAGTGGGACGAGATCTTTATAGTCACCTGACATCGACATGGACAGTAACAGAGCGTTTATTGTCCTTGGTGCAATTGACTGGCTCAGTTTTCACTTGCAAGGCAAAGGATTTTGAGTCTTGTGGGGAGGGCGTGTTGTACCTCAGCACCATCTGCAGGGAGAGACAAAAAAACAGACTAAGACATTGATAATTAGCTTGACATGATCTATGACACCTTTTTTTCCACTAGTTACCCAACTCCTCAAGATTGGACCCCAGCCAGCGAATGGATAAATGATATGCAGTAAGCACACTCATCCCAGTACCCAAAATAAAGGTCACTCAGATTGGAAACCTTCCAAGGGCTCCTTCTCAAACTTTCAGTTGAGACTGTGCAAGCCAGGCACACAGCAATGGAACCACTATAAAACATTTTCATCTTCCAGTACTCTTGAGAGCCGTGGAAGCATCATAGTCCTCATATTTGGGCAGATTCTGCCTGTTTCCTCCCACACACAGGTTTATTGCATTGGCACCAGGCTGGGATTAAAGCACAGTCAATGCACATTTTCTTGCACAGAGGTGCAGCAGAGTTTTGGTTTTGACAAGATGAGGAGATGAGGGTGGTCACAGCAGGGTCTGTGGGAACCTACCTGAGTAAAGACACAACAGCTGCCGTGGGCCTGCACCAAGAACTTGCCCGGGACTTCTGTCAGTGCCGCCTCCTGCACCAGCAGCCGGTTCTGGTGGGAGACTTGGAACTTCTTCCCAAAGCCTCCATGGGACCTCACCCTCACCTCTGCATCCCCCTGTGTGCTGTGTGTCAGTGCTGCGTACTTAGCCAATGCCTGCAAGGCCACTACTGTGTCCTGAAAAGGAAAACACAGTTACATTTGCATTTCTGACATCCACAGACACTTGAAACCAGCATCCTGAGGACCTCCATATCCAAGGGCTCCTTTGCCCAAAGCATTTACGCTTGCATACATTGTGTGCATATCTTGCAGAGGTTCTTTCTCAAGAAACATCCCCTTCCCCAGCCATGGGTTACCTGTGTTGAGGCAAAGCCTCCATAGGCATTCTGCTGCCTGGTGAGCCAGGCCACAATGCCAGAGGCCGTGGTGAGGTCAGACTCTGTTACATTTGGCTTGGAGAGCAGGGCCAGGAGGACGTAGGCTGTCATCTCCACATCCACAGATACTGGCTGTGACCAAGGGCTGGTACTGGTTCTGGGCTTGGATGAGGTCTGACTCCAGTGGATCTGCCCATCTGGGAAAGGAAGGTAGTAGAAGGAATCTTGAGGGATGTCAGGGAAGAAGAATTCCTGTGGCCTAGCCTCCTAGACAGCGGCTTGTGTCTGCAGAGATCACTGGGTAAACACCTTCTGGTTGGGTCATCACATCACCAGGGCAGCTGAAAACCAATGTATTTTGCAATGCCTAAAACTCCATATTCCACACTAAGGTGACATGCAAAAACTAATGTTCCAATAATCTGCATATGCACTACATCACGGTTGTCCAAATTCTGTATTGCCTTGTTTGCCAGCTGGTACTGATACTAGCCAACCTGATACTAGCCAGCTGCCCACTGGCCAGCCCTGAAGGTCAGGGACTAACAAGACATGGGGCAGCTTGTTTTCCTCTCTGGCATTTTGGAGTCCTGCACAAGAATGCCCAAGTCTCCCAAACCCCAACCTCCACTTCAGGTACCAGAAAAGGGCGAGAGATCTGAAGGAAATCAGCACCCACACCACAGCCCTGGCAGCATAGGCCATGAGCTCATTCAGTGGAAGTCTAAAAACTCTCCTTAGTGAAGGGCCTAGAGGGTAAGGCTGTGGTCGTCCCAGGCTGCACCTTACCAAGGGCTCAGAAAGGTCACCTGTCCCTCCTCTGACGTTGCCCTGGCACCGAGGCCCCCGTACCTGCTCTGATTGCCTTTTGCTCAAGCACATCGAGGAGCTCGTGGGCGCGCTGGGAGTCCTTGGCCAGGGCGAAGGTGTAGGCCAGCAGGGCCTGGGTGTAAGTGCTGGCAGCCTTGGGGAGGGCAGCAGCGATGCAGCCCAGAGCCCTGCGCACCACCGTGCTCTGCGGGAGACAGGGACACGCGGCTGGTCACACACAAACCCTGTGAGCCAGGCAGAGCCTGGGACACGAGCAGAAGCGTGTGCCAGCACAGAAGACGTGCCGTTCGTTCACTCAGGTGACTCTGTGCACTCTCTGTATCAGTGCAGCAGAAGCAGCAGCAGTGTCTTCAGCCCGTGGTGGAAGGTGTTTGACAGACCTCCCCCCAGAGCTGGTTTTGGGCTTCAGCAGTGCTCCCTCAATGAAATTAATATCTTTCCTGCAGGAATAACACCACCATGTCTGACTGTCCCAGTCCAAACACAACAACAGCAAAACCACACAACTGCAAATGCATACACATAGCCTGCCGAGCAGGGGGACTGTGTTTAGTTCACCTTCACAGTGAATAATTGTACTTATGGTGAAAAAAAGAGTGACCTGAAGGACATCTATTGCCAGAAAGAAGGTTAATTTCCATCTGTCTTCCTTTTTTTTTTGCCTAAGCCCACTGCTTTCCATTCCACTGAGAAGCATTGCTTTTTTACTTACCTTTCTGATTTCCAGAGAACTTCACTTCTCAATGTCTGCAATTGTGTTTCTCCATCAAGTTAATTGGTTTTTAATTTGCCGGTACCACAGCCTAGTAACTAGTTACAATCCTTAGCACTTGTAAGACCTTCCTCTTATTGTCATTACTTAAGCATGCAGTTCCAGCTGCCCTATAGCACTCCTTTCCCAGACTTCTGCTTTATTTGTGAAGCTAAACCCTGTTAGGAGTTACATTATGTCTATTTGACTGTGACAGCAGCTCCACCCACCTCACGATCATCCTTCAGCTGGGTAGGACCAGCAAGGGAATGGGAGGTAGGGGGAGTGGGAATGAATAGCTCGTTTCTGGGAAATGGCCAACACAGTACCTAACCATGAAGTCCAGTGGTTCCCAGTACTTTAACCTCACTTTCTACCTGCCAGGGATGTCCTCCTCAAGGGGAGAGTTTTTCCTGAGAAGCTGTAAAAATCTTCCTCACCCACTGAATTACTTTGCCCACAAGTCCCTCCAAAGTGCTCTGTTGCCTGCTCCGGTGTTACCACTAAGCTCTTAGAGATTCAGATCTTAAGGCAAGAGCACGGCAAAGAATCCCAATATTTACCTCTGGCGTTGCTCCTGCCTCCAAGTATGCAGCAGTGATGTAGGCAGCCAAGGGGACTTCCCCATCTACACCTCCCTGAAAAAAGCAAAGACATCCAAAAAGCTGGGAAAATTAACAGGCAAATACTGAAGCTTTTCAGGAGAAGTCTCACGTACCCCTGGCTTGCTCCCTCTCAAGATACAACACAGGCAAGTTAATTTAAACAATTACCAGCACGCTTGGCAAGGACTGCTTGGTGTTGTCCTTTAAGGTGCACTGGCTCCTACCTTCATAAATGTGTGGAAAAGTTGTCCCACATTTTTGAAGCAACCACTGGGAAGCTGGTGGAATTCCAGCCAGGTGAGAGCAGCTTGGATAATCCGGTTGTCCATGTAAATGTATGGCTTGGCTTGGACAAAGCATTTAACCACAAATGCAGTCAGCCTGATTGAGAAGAACAGAAAAACAATGCATGAAAGAAGGAAGAGAGAAGCAAAGAGAGGTGGAGTACATGAAAGAGCAAGAAGAATGAGTGGAAAGAAAGAATCTAAGCAGAAGTTGAGGGGAAAAAGTGGGAGTTTGAAACTGGTGGATCTCTCTTTACCTATTGTGCTATTTCTAATGTGCTGTTTCAAGGTCAGTTCATCCCCAGGACTGGGGATGCCTACCCATTGGGGTGCCCTAGTCCATAAAGCTTCTAGAACACTTTGGGTCCAACAGGACAGTAAGGGTTTCATGCTGGAAGCAGAAAGCTGCCCATCTCCTGGCTGTCAGAGAGCAAGTAGACAGCAGGGAGAGAGCTCAGGGCTTACCAAGTATTACCATACTCATCCTTGATACCAAATTCACTGAAGGAGCCATCAGGGTGCTGATACTGCAGCTGTATCTGGTACCCTGGGAAGCAGGATAGGCCATGAGTGCTCACAGTGGTATTTGCAATGAAATCACTGTGCAGGAATGGGCTGGTTGAGTGCTCCAGGTGGAAGGGGAATAGGAACCTGGGACTGTTGGACACAGGGGAAGGCAGAGGGGCAAGGTGGGTCTGTTGCACTCACCACTGCGCAGCAATCGTGTTGCCCTGTCCCTGATCTCAGGGCTCAGCTGCCTCGTCTTCTCCAGGTACTGCAGCACATAGACAACAGGGGCAAACAGCACCATGTTCTGCTCCCCACAGCCGTGGGGCAGCTGCACCAGGTGGTCCAGGTTCTGCAGTGCTATCCCCATGAGGTCCCCTGAGACAAAACATAAGCACCCTGATCACCTCCTGGGCAGTAGGATTCACCTCCTCCTACCTGTGAGCATTCCCAGCAGTGCACCAAGCAAGGCAGGCCCAGCACAGCAGCGTGGGGACACCTCTGTCCAGCCACCTTTTCAGTCCCACTGTGCCCCTCCTATGAACTGTACACATTCCCATCCAGGGAAGCTCATTAACACAACATTCTCTCCCTTGCTGCGTGTTTTATGTTGATCAGGAAACACAGTCACACACGTGAGAAGAACATGGCAGCAGAACCTTGGAAACCTCAGAAGTGGTGTGTGGGGGAATTTGGGCTTTCCTGGGGCTGAACACAGAGATATGGGATTTGCAAGGGTACTACCATAGCTGAACTCCTTACCGGTGACT
Source organism: Irena cyanogastra (assembly GCA_013397155.1). NCBI lineage: Eukaryota > Metazoa > Chordata > Aves > Passeriformes > Irenidae > Irena > Irena cyanogastra. The sequence goes on from VWZV01004692.1 coordinate 156,240, forward strand.
GAGACAGTGGCTCTGACTGAACCTTCAACCACGTTTAGAGGCAACACCAGGGACACAGACTCCTCTGCTGGATTCCCTGACACCAGTCAGGTAAGGTGTGGGGAGAGCAAAAAGAAAGAGATTCTGATGAAAAAAGCCTTCAAAATCCCCAGAAACTGTTCAAGGCTGTTTTGTGGTATCTTCCCATTTTCCTGTCACAGAGGCTATAAATCACTTCAAAATCCATGTCCCATTCCACCCCTAACTTCCTCCATCCACCTCATGGTAACTGTGCTGTCCTAACACCCCTCTTTATAAAGAGGTCTTATAAAGAGGTTGAGAGGATTTTCTCATGGAAACCCTCAGGGATCAAAGCCATCTGTTTTTCTCTACAGAAGTTACTCCATCTCATTTAAGATTTCAGTCGCAGGCTTGTCTTCTCAATGCTTCTCATGCTTTCAAAATCAATTGATGCCCCCATCATACACCATAAAATTCAAGACAGGAACAGCAATCCTAAGCCATGTTCTCCAGCCTCACCATATTCAGTAGTGTGGTTGTATTTCCACAGGTGAAAAGGCCTCAAGCTGTCACATTAGTGCCAGGGATGTTGATGGTAAAAGAGCAGACCTCCCCACATCCCTGCCTAGGAGAAAGCCCTAGCTGGCACCACAATTAAAGTATGTTTCTGTAGCTTCATCATGTGGGCAGAGAAAATAGTTCAACAAGTGGAAATACCCAGAAGGTGGTTAGGCAGGAAGAGGAGGATGAGCAGGGTGAAAGAAGAAAATAATCCATCTACCTTTTTCAGGACACAGGATGGAGCTGTGAGCCTTTTCTACCAACACTCCCTCTGGCTGTTGGAGCACATAAACGTAGCATTTTAATCAGCACCCAGGAAAGAAACAGGATTACAAATGGATTAAAAGAAGGTGTATTCAGAATCCTGGTTCAGGGTAGACAGTCAGCTGCAGCTGGAGTATCATCATTATCACACAAAAATACAAACTACTTTCAATCATTTTTGCTTCAGATCAGACACCAGCATACATTTTCAGAATATCCTAAATTCTGAATATCTGTGAAAATGGTGTTGTAAGATTCAGCAGACAACTCAGGAGGCAAGGACACAAAGGAGTGTTTAAAGTTTCCCATGGTATGAAGTGGAGGACATTCCTTTACCTTCTACATCCATCAGCCCTCATGGCTGAGCCCAGCTCAGACTCCAAGATGATAATTGCACATTTTGAATAGCAAGGGCTAACTCCCAAAATTAACACACACAAAATCTGGGAATTGCACAAAGCCTACTTTGAGGCTTAGGTAACAGAACAGCTTGACTGACCCGGACTTGAATGAGTTTGGTGATCGTGTCTTTCTGTCCTTGTTTTGGGACAAATGGTATCTCCTCACCACAGAGCTCTTTGGAGGCCACAGCCTCTGTGCTGAGGGTGATGTTCACGAGCCCTGAAAATAACACACATTTAGGTGAATAAGACACCTTCTGAGGAAATACTTCCCATTAACACAATAGACATCTCCTGCTGACAACAAAAAATTTGATCAGAACCCTATATGTTTCTGTACCTCCTAGCATAGGCTTGTGAGCAACCACGACCATAGCATAAGTGCAAATAAGTACTCTCTGGGTAACAGAGCAAACAGCTCCTCTCTCTATGTCAGCTCTTACAAAACATCCCCACCTTGGTCCCATCCCTTCCCAATTCCACCATCCCACCTCCCTGTGCTTCTCACCCAGTTGCTCAGCTGTGACACTCCACTGAAAGGTCTTGGCTTCCCCAGCACATAAGCAGCTGCTGTAGACACAGCCCTTGCATGGCTTCAGCTGGAAGTGTGCAAACTCCTCCAGGGTCACTTGGATCTGAAGGGGCAGGAGGGATGGCAGGTGGCAATAAATAAAAATCAACAACACAAAAAGGAAGCCTACAGAGGGTGGAAGCAGGGGCACAGCCAGAGAGGAACACACACATATTGATTGATTAGCCAGGGATCAGGCTGGGAAAGCTAAAGTCCTGGCAAACTGGCCAGAGTTATCAAGGGCAACAAGTGTTGTCAAGGGTCTGTGTTTGTGCTTGGGATTGCCCCAACCCACATGCAGGACCTTGCACTTGGCCCTGCTGAACTTCATGGGGTTTGCATAGGCCCAACTCTCAAGCACATCAAGGGTGCTTCCTTATTTCTCTTTTTAAAAGTGGGGGTAATGTTTTCCCTTTTCCAGTCAGAGTGAACTGAATTGCCATGACTTCTCAGAGGGGATTTGGAACTGGATGATCTTTAAGGTCCCTTCCCCTAGGGTTCTATGATGACAGGCCACAGGTGTCAGCCTTTTCTTGCAGAGGATATTGGGGCTCACCTACCCTCATGCATTGCTGCAGGTTGTTGAAGACTGTGGCCTTCAAGTTGAAGGTCTCACCCTGGACCACAGAAGATGGCAGTGGCAGCTCCACAAGAAAGGGCTTGGAAACAATCAGTCGGGAGGCTGGAGCAAACCCAAAGCCGTTACGTCCTGTGCAGAACATTCCTGCTTTCCATTCTGTGATGGCATCAGGCACAGTGACAGTGATACTCTTGTTCCCACTGGGGCTGGAGAGAAGTGGGCAACAACAGAAGCATTTAATGGAATGATGCTGTATGCCACGCCAGGTGACCTGCTCTGTGTCCTTCCCTGCAGAGCACCCCATCCCCCCAGTCCAGCCCCTACTGAACTTGCAGCCCGTGCAGGGCTACAAGCAAGTCCTTGGAGAAGTGAGGACCCCACCTCAGGTGCTTATATTGACAGAACACTTGGGTCAATAGGTTACATGGCTGCAAGATGCCATCAATCACAGACAGCACTTGCCCTGTGCACGTCTAAAAATGGCTTGCAGATGTCAGCAGTCTTATTCTTCTTGGCCTAGAAATGGAGAAACCAGAAACCAACAGAGCAACAGGACTAGCAGCAGTAGGGCATAGATGAGGTTGATCCAGCCATTCTCTGTCCTGTGGGACACTGGCAGCTTAAAGCCCAACGTGAGGGCAGGGCAAAGACTTGTCCTGTGCACACACTGTAACTTGAGAGGAGCAGACTGTTCTGCAGCTGCCACCACAGCCAAAACAAAAAGCAGACAGAGCTAAAGATACTGATATTATTTAGCTTATTTCACCATGCATGTACAGGAAGGTAAGACACACAACACAGAAACCTTTTGGTGGCTCAGATCAGGCTGGTGAACAAATCACAGAGGAAATATCTGCTGCTAAGGGTGAAGAGGTGGATGTATCTGTAAGGACAGTGGAGGTGGGAGAGGGCAGATGGGAAATATGCTCAGGATCTGGCCATATTTCAGTCTTCAGAGAACACACAAGAAAATCTTGAAGTCTCAGATGAAAAATCTCCAAAAGCTCTTTCGGCAGACAGACAGTGTACACACTGAGCCTTTCTCACAGGACACAATTTTCAGTCCTGTGAAAGACTTCTATGGACATCAGCTTCCCCTGGATACCAGGATACATCTGTGAGCACATTTTGGGAAATGCAAGCCCACAGGACTACCAAAAGCAGAGTGCAGGCAGTAAACTAAGCTGGTTTGCTGCACCTTGTGCTTTTCTATCTTCCTATGTCAGCCACCTCTCATGGATAACCAGCACTCCTACTAGAGGAAAAGGCATTTAATGAATACATCAGCTGCAGCAAGGAACAGCCTACAGGTATGAGCCCCATGATGTATGTCCTTAAGTGTCTTGCACAGCTGCCTATGATCTAAACTCAGCTGCATCTGCTGCCACTCCCAGCCACACAAAATGACCCAGACTAAACCCCCACTGCTCAGTTTACTCACCCCACAGAATACAAATCCCACAGCCAGGTTTGGTGAAAATGCTTGTGTACTTTCTCTTCAGCTGAAGAAAAAGGGGGAAACATACTGGGCTGATAGGTTGATGTCAGATGCTCTGTTGGAAACAACAAAGACCTATAGTCACCACAGGTCCTCAGGTCCTGGTTAAGAGCAGAGGAGCTCCGTCACAGCTCAGGCTGCAGCAAATTCAGTCAGCTCTTGGGAATCATGACAACAGAACAAAATGTGCCATTCCAAATTTTAAAATCCCTTGGCTCATTTCAAATGTCAGAGGTGCTTTGGGCTTTACTTGCATGTGGAGGCACTATGGGACAGGCAATTTCCCTCACTCCAGAGATAAAACCTGGGATCCAGACATCCCACTAATAGCCCTCACATTAGCACAACAGGTTTAGAGACAGGAAGCCCTCTTTCTCCCCCATTTGCACTTACAGCAAGTGTTGCCTCTTGGCTCAAACCCAGGACTGCTTTCACATGAAAGACTAAGCCTCCCATGTAAGAAAAAACAGCTGGCAAATGCTTACTGTTATACACTTTATGGGGCTGGGCAAACATCAGTATGGGCCTGGAAATAGACACTTCTCTTCCCCGCAGCATAGTTGTCAGTGGAGTGGTTGGACATACTCTGGGTTTCTTGATATTGGTGTTGGACATAACTTTCAACCCCATTTCCTGTAGGAAAAAATTAATCACCAGAAGATTGCCCCCTCCTCTCTGCCCTTTGCCCTTGTGCCTTCCTGTCCCCTCATGCAGTGGGGACTTGGCTGTCCTCTGTATTCTCTTGCTTCACTTTAAGAAGGTATAATTCAGATCCCCAGCAATGGGCAAACAAGGTCTTCTAAGGTAATTCGTCTGGCCTGAGTCAAGCAAATTCATTCCTTTTCAAACATATGGTCATTTGGGTACTATGCCTTCTCTGCCTGCAGGGTGCAATTGCTCATGCTATGAAGATTAAACAAATCGTGTGAAATCCAATTAAAGTAATGAATAATCCTTGGCATCCTGAGTCACATAACCCAAGTGTAGCAACCACACAATGATTTTTCCTTATACATTTCAAATCACCTATTCAAATAGCAAGTGAGTTACAAGGGCCTAAACTGCACCTGTTCACTGTTCTGTAAGCAGCGGCATCCCTTGGATATTGGTAAAGCCAGGGGTCACATTTCCCTCAGTTCATGAATTATCTCAGCCCACCAAAACAATCATTTTTACCCTGAATGCCGTAAATACATCAGGATCATCAGAATTTGGGAGCCCACATGAACGATCATCTTCAGACACTTGGTGAGGATACCTGGAGTTATATACAGATGGGAAGAGCCCATAGATCTAAGAAAAAAAGGAAAAAAAAATCAGTGCAAATTAAACCTGGCATTCCCTTCCTCTCATGCATCCAAGGCCTGTTTGAGTTGCTTCTGGCTACTGTGTATGAACACGTGCCAGAAAGCCCAGCATCGCTGTCACTCTTCCTGCACTCTCCTCTGACAGCGCCAGCACAGAAGCTGTTTTACCACTGAGTGATGCTCAACCTCTTCCTTAATCCCTGATCCCTACCCATCCACACTGGGAGCGCTGCTGATCCCTCCAGGCTGTGCTTTCAGCTTCCTGGAGTTAAGTTCTGCACGGGTGCAGTGGCCTCCCTCCCGCCTCGTGTCAGGAGGGAAAGGAAAAAGTCAGAGTAGGCTCCCTCACCGAGTGGCTGCTCAGTTCTTTTCCTGGCTTCGTCCAAAAGGCTCTTGGATCCACAGCCCAGACAGCACATGTGGAATCAGGAGCTGCCTGCAGGTGGAGGCCAACCTGTGAGCCAGGCAGAGTCTCTGGCGTTGGGAAGCTCAGCTCCACCTGGACGGGAAGAATGCAGGCAATGCCTGAGTGACATTTCTAAGAGTGGCCACCCTGCCACTTCTCAAGCAGGGGAGGAACCTGCATGAAGAAAGTTTCCAACGACCTGCCCTGGATAGAAAGCCAAGGAACCTCCCAAGGATCCCCAGAAGGTATTTTCAAAACAACACATTGAGATTCTAACAGGAAAGATGCCAGAGGGGGAGCCATCAGTGTGCACATGGAGACATTCTCGCGTCAGAGCACAGTTCTCTCTTCATTACCCAGCAAACCAGCCAGCCACAGTCTCACGGCTGTCTTAGGAAGCCCCTTCTTCTGAGGCCCCAGATCAAAAATAAGCTTAGTCCTTATCTCCAGGGTCTTTGTGGGATTGGCCTCACTTTCCTGAAACTCTTCCTGTTCTTGCTTGAATCTGACTGTCTATGGCAGACAAACAGCTGTGGAGCAGGGGTAATGCCCTCTCAGAAATGCACCTTTGGAGTGCAAGACACAGCCAAGAAAGCAGACTCCCAAGGATGTCACAATGGCCAGATGCACTCAGCCCTTTCCGGATGGCAAGTAAAATCCACTTCTTCCATCATCCACTTTCAGATGTCATCCCAATACCACATACTAGCAATTCTAATTGTCTGCTGCAACAGCAGAGCAGCCCTGAGCTCTCCTGAGAACCACACAAATGACATGTGCTGGGCTGGATTATCTATGATCCTACCAGGCTGCAGTTGCCTATGGAGACAGACAGCAACTCTCTGCCATCCCCAAACATTGCAGCAGCCCCCACAATGCTGAGCATACACTTGCTCCAAACATCGCAGCACACCTCGCCAATCACAAACTGCAGTTCCTGTGACAGCATCACACACAGTACAGCCACACACAGCGACACAGCTCTCCCTTCATTGCACCAGACACGCCCATGCTCACACATTTAGTCATAGCCTCAGACACAAACCCCACCTTGTTTCTGAAACACGTGGAGACACTGAAGATGGCTGAATCGGCAATGATTTTTCCATTAGGGAAGATGACATAAACAACAAGTCTTGGAGCTGGGGCATAGGTCAAGCTGAATGTAAGAGGGATGGAGAAGGAGCTTTCCAGCACTAGATGGAGAAGAGAAGGAATAAGAGGAAGTAGATTGGTAGTGAAAATAGAGTCTGATCAGCTTTGCCATTCTGCATGTGCCTGTTTAAATCCTTTCCTCCTTTACTGAAGTCTTTCAAGACCAAAGAGATTTCTGGAGACTAGTGAAACAATCAGCACATCTCTGGATCTGGTATTCAAGACCAGCAAAAGACTTTTCTGTTTATTGCCATGGGGACACAAAACAGTACTTTGGAGTTCAGGCTTGGCTCCACAAAGAGTGAGAGTCTCAGATATCTTTCAAAACCTCCTCTCACCCAACATCTCCCATCCCATCACCAACAAAGAGGTGACCTTGTCCCAAAACACTTATAATTCAGGTTTCAAAAACCAAGAGCTGGCGAAATAGTCAACAGTGGGTCAACAGACATCAAAATTATAAACTGTGGCATCCTAATGACCCAGATTATTTGTAGGCACAGTTGCTATGGAGGGTAAGGCTACAGTTTCATGCTGCTTGTAGGAGCAGCAGCAAAAGGAGACTTGAAGATAACAGAGGATGAGCCTATGGGCTGGGAAATGCTGAGTATTCTTCACTTGGTACAAAGCAGGAGGGCTTTGTACCAAGGGAACATGAAATCTGGAAAGGCACAGTGCTCTGATGCAGCACACAGGTGGTGAGCCACCCCTATGTTGCAGGCAAGCTTACACCACTTATCCAAATAAGAGGGGATGCCACAGACCACTGAGTGCTTGCTAGACATGGCACTGGGGGGTGCACTTACTTCTTGGAAGCCCGACCCAAACAGTCTGCTGACCTGCATGAACTATTCCTCTTTTCCCTGTGACCTAGAGAAGAACACAGAAAGGGATGGTCACACAGTCACACAGCCTTTGAGATCACTAAAAAGATCAAAGTAATCCTTTTGATTAAACTGGGAGATTAAATGGGGGTTGGGGGAGGACTATTAGCTTTATTTGCTCTCTGCTAGTAAGGAGAGCTCAGGGATGAAGTGGGCAGAGGACAGGTAAGGCCAATACCTGCCCTGCACCTGTGCAGAGCCTAGAAGAAAGGTTCTGCCTTTGTTGCTGTTACTGCAGTACCAGAATCAAAACCAGGATCCAGTTCTACGATGACTGGAGAAACTCTCTGTCCTGGCCTGAGCCAAGACTATCAAATATCAGGCTTGAACCTCTGAGAGATGCTGATCTTGGGCCTTCAGCCGTCACCCACTAGGGCTTTCCCAGAAACTCACAAAGTAGGAGAAAATTATGCGCTTGGGCCCATGTTCCAGGTCTTCCTCATAAATTCTGAAGTCCACCTGGACAGACTGTGTTTTACCACAGGGCATTGTCTCTGGCACACGGACAATAGAGAGGAAGCTCCTGCTGGAGCTGTAGAATGGATGTACGAAATAAGAGGCTCGCTGGTAACTCAAGTCAACTGTCCCAGGCTCTCTGTCCGAATCTTGATGCAGGACACTTGCCTGGTGAGACCAAAAAACCAAACCAGTTAATTTCTCTAGTTCAGCAAGTCAGTTGCAAATCACCTTGGTAAGACGATCTGAGCAACACCAATGACAGGTCTCTCTGTGGAGAGCTCGTGAGGAAAGCAACTGGGACCTGGAGAATAAGCTCACAGAGGGGGAGCCAAGATCTCAGCCAAGATCTAGAACATGCTGAGGTGTTTCAGGTTTGAGTTACTCTCCCTCAGGAAGCAACAAGGAAGATGTCTGTGGGGCAGTAAATAGCTGTGACATGCACACATACCCTGCCACAAGACACACCCTTCCTCACTTACTTCCAGAGAGGCCAAGGTGCTGTTCCAGGCAGAGGTGTCCAGGCTAAACAAAGCTGTTCCAGAGTCCCCAGTGATGTACTTCTGCCTAAATTGCTGCTCAGCATAGTTTACTGTGAGGAGGACTTCTCTGTTCTTCAGTGCTTTGCCTCGGTAATCAAGTACTTTAATCTGAGAACATCATGGGGAGCAAGAGAAATGCAGAAGAATCTAATTAGCAGACAGAATTTCTGGCTTCCCCAAGTCAGGAGCAGTGTTTCCAAAGACAGCAAGATCACTCTTTCAGTCACTAATAATTTAATCAACACTGCCACTGCTCCTGTCATATTACCACTTGCACTACCACGTTCATTCACAGAATCACAGAATCACAGAATGGGTAAGGTTGGAAGGGATCACAGTGGGTCATCTGGTCCAACCTCCAATGCTGTCCACTCCTTCACAGCAGAAGACTTCCTGGCTGCAGAAATTTCAAATGTTTGGATTTACACCCCACATATTAAAGACCATAGCTGCTCCCTCTCATGAGTTATTTGGTAAATGGCAGTCTTGGATTTAATTCTGACATTGGACAATTCAGGAGTTTTGTCTCTGGGAGTCATTTGTGCCCTTCCAAGCCCCTGGCTAGAGATGGGGTCAGAAAAGACAGTAAGTAAAGGTTACTGTGAAATATTGCTCACGCTCTCCCCTTCAGAGAACTGAAACTGGGAATTACCTTTCCTCTGTACAACTGCCCAGCGTGGTAGTAAGAATTCACATCATCAAACAAGGCCATCCCGCCAATCCTGGACATAAGCAATTTGTGGGAAGCATTGACCTGTATCTCTGAATGAAAGCAGCAAGACAGAAACATGAGAGAGGGAGCAAGAAAGCCAAGCACTCCCCAGCAATTTCCCTGCAGAGTGACCCACTGGTAACAGGGATGGACATGTTCAGCTGCACACACATTTCACATCCCAATGGTGATGATTCTGGGTATCTGGTCTTTGTCTCACTTAACTTCTGGCTTTTAGAGAGCCTCACCACCATAGTCAGAGTGAGTGTGTCACGCCATCAAGAGCTGCTCTCTCTCTCTCTGTCAGTGAGGTTACATAGCAGGCCTCAATGTGCTCAGAAGGCTCAGATCCCTTGCTAGCCAGAAAATCTCTGGTGTTTTTAGTCAGATTAGCACATCTTCACCTGCCTCCTCCTAGGCACCAGAAATTCCAGAGTTACCTGTGGCATCCTCCACCAGCGAGGCCTCTGCGACTATGCTGTCCCGATAGTACCGGAAGTCTCGGCTGAAGGAGGACAGGCTCACGTTTGTGAACAAGCAACCTGCCTCATCTGTCTGAAAGTACAGAGAGGAGAAACAAGGTGAGCGAGGCACTTAGATTAGAAGTTACAGAAGTGGCAGAGGAACAGTGGTGCAAAACTCCCGCTCTCGGGGTGCTTTGCCTTTTGGCGTGGCAGCCCAGGATGTGGAGCAGGCACATGATGAGGCCCAGTTACAAGCATCAGGCACAGCTGCTGAGAGGCAGCACCAGTAGCAGTGGCCAAGCAGCCAGAACAATGGGTTAACATTGCTATTACTTCAGCTAAAGGACCCGGCAGCCTTGTCTTACCCTGAGGCTGAGCACAAATGCCTCTGAATTTGGCTCAGCTCTTCCTAAGCACCTCACCTGGTTGCTGAATTTGTAACAGAGATCGGGTTTGGAAGCACTGGGCAGGAATGGGGCTATCTTCTGACAAAGGCTCACATGAACCATCCCCTGGACACTTTTCCCACGAGCGTATCTGTTTGGGGGAGCAGGGAAAGGAAGAGACAGTCACACACAGTGGGAGAACACATGGCTTGCTTTGCATAGCCCCAGAGACCACTGACTGCCAGATATTCACAATATAGCACAAGAGTGGCAGCCATACAGCAGGCCCAGGAGTCCTGACCCAGCAAGTAGGGTCAGGCCAGGGCTGTGCACTGATGGGAGATCAAGGTCTTTATGATATAATTAGCACAAAACTAAATTATTTTTGGTAACTAGAGTGTTACAGGTGCTGACTGCACTATGTATCAGCATCACCTGCAACAACCCCAGGACGTGCTGAAGGCATTCATCATCTTAGGAGCAGAAACATGGGTGATTAAGAAAGTGCCTTCTATTAAAAAATCACCTTTACATGGAGCTAACTGTAGCGTTGTCCTTGGATCATACCTGGGGCAATTCCTTTTTGCCTCCCTCTAATTTCCACTTGAGCATAATCTGGAAAAGCTTCCCATCAATTCCCATGAGTTTGTTCTTCAGGGAGATGAACACCACATATCTGCCACGTCCTGTCCCACAAACAGTTGTTTGTCAAAGGGTAGGCTGTTCCCCCAGGTTTTGTGTGTGAAGATTTGTGGAGTGTTTTTAGAAAAGGGGCATTAGAGTATCAGAATGATAGTTACAGGAATGTTTCGGGTTGCCTCATGGTGCAAACAGCTGCCATGGAAGATTCTGGCTTCCTGTGACTGAAGTGTAGTCAATGTGCCCTTTAGCTCCTCATGGTTACCCACCCAGCTTGTGCACATCGGGCCAGAAATTAACAGAGGGCCATCCCTCCAGTCGGAATCCTCACCTGCCACATACCCGGAGTGGGAAGGTTGTATCTAGTGCATAAATCTGATTTGGCACCTCAAAGATCACTTTAAATTTTGGCAGCACTAGAAGGGAAAAACAGAGACATGTAGGAAACACAGGCCAGGGACAGCCTTCACAAAGAATTAACATAAAGACAGACTATGGTGGAATAAGGGAATGGAGAAGGAAGGTGGTGAGAAGGAGAAAGATTTTCTATGTATCTTTAACAGATTTGTGTGTAGGCCCTGGATGATTTGCTCCTTTCCAAACTAAAACCAAACATGCCCATGTCCCTGGTACTTCTGCCTATTTTCACTGAGAGAAGTCTGACCTCCCAATACAGTTGATTAGGGAATGAAAGTGAAGTGAGAGGGCACTGGACTTCATATTCTCTGGAAAAGTCCATCCTAAATTGCCTTGTTTTATCTGACTCTGAGATCCATAGGAATCGGCTGTGTCAAAGGTCTGGGGCCATGCACAACACTCCTCCCACACGCTAAGCCAAGGCCCCAAAGCGGTTTCCCCTCCTGAGCCTCAGCTCAGACACTTTTCTGTGACGGATGCTACTACTTTTCCCATTTGCTCCTAGGATGGCTCTCAAGGAATAAGGCTCTCCCTGTTTCCTGGAGCAGGAGTGCAAGGTCTTGTCAGCAGCTCAGACAAGCCCCCATGTGCTCATACCACGCTCCTTAACGGAGAAGCTGCCGTAGGCGCTGGCGCTGGTGACGTTGATGACGTACGTTCCCAGCAGGGGCTCGTCACTCAGCTGGAAAGACAGGTCTGCAATGCCATCCTGAGGGACCACGTTCTGCCACTGCTCTATCTGGTTGTTCTTAGGGTCCTGCACCCACAAGAAAGAGAGAGTTGTTCCAGCACCTCATTGATCCACATCCCATAGAAACCGAGCTGCAGGATTTCAGTGTTGTAGACTACCAGGTTCTATAGCTAAGGAAATGAGGTTTGGTATAGACTGATCAGGAAATTTTGAAGACATGATAATGCTCAGATTCTGCTCCCAGCATCTGAGCCTGCTTCTACACTTATTTAAACTCTGATTTTAAGCAAAGAGTCTTCACAGTTCTAACTTTGTTTCATAAGCATCTAAGTTTTCTATTTATTTGCTTGCCAGTCTAGAACAACAGATTTCTACTGAAGTGCCTGGGAGCATAACCTCAAAGAAGTGCATAAAAAGGAAGCTGAAAGGAGTATGTTAGTTTAAAAATTTAGCATTCAATAACAACAAAAAAAGAAGCTCTACTATTCCGCTCAGAGGTCTGTAAAATCTACCAGAAACTGAATATCTACAGCACAGTGAAATGACTGCCATCACCATTACTCTAACACGAGATTTCAGCATCACTCACCAGGAGAAACAGGGAAATCTGGGGAGGAAAAAAATGGAAAAACATTAGAAGAGAGAAACACGTGCTAGCACCATACACAAGGTACTTCAGACTCAGAGCCCCCTCTGAAGGATGTGCAACTGGTGATTTGGAAACTTGAGAGCACTGACAACAATACAAAGTAAAACAAATGTCACCAAAAAGGAGAAATATCAGGTGGGTTCATTACAGTAAGGTCTGAAGAAAGGGAAAGGAAAAACCAATCTGGAGGTCACACAGCACTTGCTAATAACTTCCTGACAGAAAAACTCAGAAGTCACTACCCAAACAAACCTAGCTCTGGTTCAGGTGTGGTCTTAAGAGGGTTACAGAGGTGTAGGATCATATAATTTGGAACGATCCTCTGAAAGCCACCTTATCCAACACCCTGCTGAAGCATGTCTTCCTGAGCAGATTGCTCACAGCCTTCTCCAGCTGAGTTCTGAACATCTCCAATGAGGAAAATGCCTTTTCTGGACACATTTCCACATTGTTGCAACCAAAAAGTTTGTCCTAATGTCTAAGCAGCATTTCCTAGATTCCAGTTTGTAGGGTGCAGATTAAAAGCACCCTTCCCCACAAGAAGGAAAACCTGATTTACAATCTATTCACTCCCCCCGTGACACCATCACATCAGGAATCAATATGTCCCATACTTGCAGCTGTGTGACCATTCTACCAAGATGAGCAAGAGACATGCACACCTCTGTCATCTTCCTGGCAGTTACTGTTCCCTTCTGCATACTCATAAAACCCGCCAAGGGCAAATGTGGAAAAGTTGGAGCTTTGGCAGATGAACAGGGTGGAAAGGAGGCAGGATCTATGCATGTGCAAGGCAGCCTCTTCCACAGCCCCCAGGACTCGCTTACCGAATCGTTGAGTGCAAGGAATTCCTCATCCAGAGTCACAATGCGAAATTTCACTGAAAACAAGGAAATCAGGGAATATATTATCAGATCTCATTTTTTCCCTTCAGGGCCCTGTTCCATGTGCTTTCCCAGCTCCTGTCTCCATTCTAGACACACTTGTCTAGAATGACATTACCATTCCCACATGTAAGGTACCATGGACATGGTTTTCATTATCTACTGCCTCCTGGAACTCCACAGTCATCACAAGCCAGACATTACAAACACTGAAAACACCGCTCAGCAAGAGACCTGGTCTCAAAGCCTTCTTCTAGGGCTGTTCATTCATTGTAGGGCATCACAGGCTTTCCACATGGTGCAACCAGCAAAAAGCCTGAGACCCTCAGCTACTCCCATTTGCATCTGACCTGTCTGCCCTGGTTCATAGAGGGGCTTGTCTGTTTGGATGATGGTGCCAATCCTGGACTTGCAGATCAGGACCTTTTTCTGCTCCTCAACATTGACCCCATCTCCTGTGATGGTCAGTTTTACAGTGGCAACCTCCTCTGTGCCATCAGCTGGAGGGGCAACCTGTACAGACAGAGAGAGGAGAGCACACAGGCCCCAGGTTATCTTCTGAGAGTAAAGTGGAACAACTAACTGGTTGCCTCCCACTGTGCCAGGAGGGAACAATCACCAACAACCTCTGAAACTGGATCACATCCAGATCTCACAGAGTCCTACACAAACAGCAGGAAGCCCTGTGTGTCATGGAATCTGTCCTTTATCCCACTGGTGACAAGCAAGCACCTGACACTTTTGAGTCTTCAGACTTGTTCAGGAAGATGGGCAGATGACTGGAAGGTGAGAGATGGTAGCAGAGAATCAAAAGAGAGAGATCAAGCAGTTGCACAGCCTCAAATGTTAGGCTTTCAGAACTACTTACAAGCAAGAAATCCAAAATAGAAAACACAACCAGAAAGATCCTGGATGCCAAGGACCCCAGCAGCCTCAGCACAGAATATACAGTATAACAGAAGGGATATTGCTTAGACATGTCTGCTTTATCCCAGATATTTGCTAAGTTCTCACCAACAATAAATAACCTCTAAGATGCTGTTTAGTAAAACAAGCATATCCATTTCCGTCCAACTAGTCTTCAGTAGCTCCCAAGAGCTGAGTTGCTGCCTGACTTTAGGTACTACAGAAACTGCACTGTGTCTTGCAAGACACTATTTCCCCAAGCTTTAGCTGTGAACCTGCACAAGTCCTTCAGAAAGAGCTAAAGCTGCTTCATCTGGCCTGTAATGGAGGAGAAGCACCCAGGTGGTATCCAGAACTCTGGCAGATTTTAACAAACATAAATTCCATATAAAAATTAAGATTCAGAAAGGAATTTCATGCTAACCAAGAGACTGTGTTGGGCTGTGCATCCCTGGACACTACCCATTCCCCTTCCTGAAAGGCTCACACCAAGACAAAGCAGACCATATCCATGTCACCCCTGGTTAGTGAGTAACACAAGCAATTTCCTGAAAGGAAAATTAGTGATGGCATTTGCCTGGGGTGGCTCACCCAGAACTTAGTGCACAGGAAAGTCTTCTTCTTCTGGATGGTTTCTTGCATTAAGAGCTCCTGTCCTGCAGAGCGCTCCAAGACCAGATTCACTTGAATTTTTTCTTCATGACAGGTGATGTGGAGGCAGGCAACCTGGGTAGATGGGTACCGGAGAGCTGCAGGGATCACCACCAGGTAATGTCTGTGGTGGGGGAAGACAGCAGAGGTGGTATCAGTTTGAGGTCTCAAGAGGTGTAAGAAAGCTGCCCTGCTGTGGCCCACTACTGCAGAAGCCGTCAGCAATGTGCCATGGCTTCCATCAACATTCAAAAGCAACAGTGAACCCAGCAGTGGTTGCTTCACGGAAACTTGAGAAATACTTTCTGCTTGATTAGCTCAAGTATAGCCCTACAATCTTTTTCAGACCCATTATTCCAGTAATCTCCTGAACGCTCCAAAAACATCCTATGCAGTCTTCAGAAGAAGTGGTTTCATAACCTCGCAGTCTAGACACCAATGATTTAATCTGGCATTGCAACTGCAGAGCAAACTTCTCTGGGCCTAAGGTCTGACCTGGAAGACACCCAAAAAGCTGGCTTGTATTGACCTGCAAGAGTCAAACTAAGGCATGGGAGGCAAGGTATATGGCTCAGCTACTCCTTGGGGTGACCTGATAGAGCAGGAAGCATGAGAGCTGATGGCATGAGATGTGGTCCATCTAGCTAGACTGATGAAAGAGATTGAATCAGGAGTTCAGCATCACTCACAGTTGGTGAGAAGCAGCTGCAGCATGGAGCAGAAGGCTCAGGAGGATGGCTATCCTCATCCTGGGGGCTCTTGCTGCCCAGTCTCAAATGGCTCTCTTCCTCTGAAATCTCTGTGGCTGTTTATAGTGGGGGTAATTTCTTTCTAGCACAGCCTAAATGAAGAGGTGAGATGTGGGGAGGAGCCAGCCTCTCCCCACCTCTCCCTCTCTCCTGAGGTTCCACACAGCAGCTGTAAGGATAAGTGTACTGTGCCAAGTGCCCCTTAGCCAATAGCAGCCACTTTGGCTGCCATCCACCAGTTCAGAACATCCCCTCCTGCAAGGCTGCCTTGGAGACACCTGACCAAATGGACTTCTCATGGCAAAAAAACAGTGAGAACTTTGCTGATCAGTGACCCAGGCCAGGTCCTGATCGCTTGTCACTTGCATCCCTTTGTTTCTGCTGGAGATGGATTGCTGCTGTGCAGCCTGCAGCAAGAGCTGCCCCCTGCACACAGCAGTGTCCTCATTCAGGACAGAGCTCAGGAGCTCTGGATCAGATTAGGGGGGTGTGGATCTCCTCAGGCTGTCTGGCTTGAGAAGGGAGTGAATCCTTCCATGTGTGCAAGGAAGCACTACAGCAGCACTGCCACCAGCCAGCAACCGCTAATGAGCCAATGACTTTGCTTTTTCCTTCCCTGTGTACCAGGAGGAAAATGGAAACAAATACTGGCCCACAGAGGTCTCCATCAGTGTCCTGCAACACCCATTAGTCATGGCATCATCTGCAAGGAGGGGGCCTCAGGAATGGCTTCTAGTTCTTGATTATTCATGTCTGGATCTGAAAGGTCTGGCATCCAGGGATACAGCCTTTTGGTTCTGCTTTTGAACCTGAGGGTCAGGTTAAAACTCACAAATTAAATATGTAATATTTTGTAAGCACTGATGGCAGCCTGTACAGCAGGTAGTGAATTGTCCTGACTAACCAGTTTGGCCTCCAGAAAAGCATAGTTACTACATAAACTGCCTGCTGTGAGCAGTCCACAAACTACATCTGAGTCTTGTGTGAGACAGCATTAGTTAGCCTGAGCTGAGATCTACAAGGGACTGTCCTAATAATACAGACAGCTACAGTTCTGTGCCTGGAAATATTTCCCAGTGCTGTTTAATAGTGCCAATGCAGCCTAAGCTTTCCATACCTATGTCCCAATGTGATGTTACTCAAGCAGTCATTTGGGATCTCTTCACCTGGCAAAAACAGCAGGATGCATAGAAATGCTCAGCTAACTCGGGAGCCCTGTTCCCAAGGCTCTCCATAGTCTGCTCCCAAATGGAGCTGGGAAGACTGACATGCATCATGAGGGCTACACATTATGTACAGAATGTTAGTGCTAGCTAGTATTGCCTTTGTCTCAAGTGAACATCTCACTGTTGAGTTGATTGAAATAACTGGCCAGAGGCTGATAGAAGTCAACTCTGAGTTAATCTAAATCACTGTTAGCCTCCTTGGCAAGGGAGACTAGACACTTTTTATCTTGATGAACACATTCTCCCCATTCTTGTCTCTTTGAGTCCTTCTCAAAGAAAGAGGCCACTTTACTGAGAGTGGCAGTCACAGAATGGGTCAGACTGGAAGGGAATGCTGTGGGTCATCTGGTCCAACCTCCCTGCTGAAGCTGATTCCTGCCAGAGCACATTGCACAAGATTTCACCTAGTCAGCTTTCAGCTATCTCCAGTGAGGGAGAATCCACAACCTCTCTGGGCAATCTGTTCCAGTGGTCAATCACATGCACAGTAAGAAGTTCTTCCTCGTATTCATGTGGAATTTCCTGTGCATCAATTTCTACCCGCTGCCTCTTTTCCTATTGCTTAGCACTACTGAAAAGAGTCTGCTAGGCAAACTTACAAATTTTTTGTCTAAAACCAGATTTTCCTACAAAAACCATGAGCCAGATCTATCACAAATCACAGCCAGAGAGGTCCAGATGCTGGCAGATTTCTGGCAGGAGCTGCACCCACTGGGGCCAGCACTAGGGAGATCTCTCTGACCCTGTCCCATCGTGCCCTCCTACCATGTTTGCCCAGGTGTGCTCTCTACTCCTTGTTCAGCTTTGGCAAACCTGGCTTTTGGTCACATGAACATACATTTGAAGGATCTGCATCGAAGGCAGTGACTGACAGCAGCACAGGTGTCACAAACCCAGACAAAGTCTCTCCAACAGAGAAAGCAAAGCAAGGTTTTGCAGCCTTTCTAGTTCTTAATTTTCTTCCTCTAAATGGACTCCAAGAAGGCCTTTGTGATGGAAGTGTTGAGCCAAGATTCCCATGGAGAGTAAGGGATCTATTCCTCTTGAAAACATACTTCAGCTGGAGCAAAGGACATAGTCTATACTGGCAATGCAAAACCATATAGACACCTCTCCTCCACAGTTAAAAC
The DNA here is from genome assembly GCA_013397155.1 of Irena cyanogastra. Classification (NCBI taxonomy): domain Eukaryota; kingdom Metazoa; phylum Chordata; class Aves; order Passeriformes; family Irenidae; genus Irena; species Irena cyanogastra. Next base: position 174,369 of record VWZV01004692.1, read on the forward strand.
CTCAATCAAAACTGAAAAGGAAGAAGAGAAGTCTTAGTGAAAGTCACACATTGATAACATTTTCCATGGTTCAGAATGAGGAGAAGAACCTTGGAAATCACTCCTGTGTTTTAATATCTTGGAAGAAAATAAAAAGGCAGTGGTCTCAATGAACTGCATGAGAAGAGTACCGGAGAAGTACCGATGTCTGCAGAGCACTTTGATAGGAGACTGTGCAGAGGGGAGGAAGTCCTCACTTTCTTTGAAGAATCACATCTATTGGAGAGCCTGTAGTGCAGAGTAATTCATCAAAGCAACTGAATCACTCTTCATCCTCCTCTAGACACTCACCACCAATGTCATACAGGCCTTGGGCCTCCTCTGTTGTTGCCTTCTTTCCAATTACAAATTTCATGCTCCTAATCACTGACATTTCCAAGTCTCCTCTTACACACAGGCTCACTCCATAACTGCTGTGTAACATTTTCAAAGAAAGTGAGATTTGTTGTCTTTGTGCTCTGATAGTGAAGTAAACTTTTGCATTAAGGATATTTCATAGTTCATGTAAGGTTCATAAAAATCTGACAGGCCTTAGTGTTTCTGCAATCTGACTAGCATCCATAACATAATGGAATCCCTTTAAAGAATCTCCACAATGGCAAAGTAGACTGCTGCACCCTCTTTCTGCTGCCTTGACAGCAAATTTGCCCATTGCACCAAAACCAAGAAGGAACTGAGAACACACCTGGACAAACACAGCAGAAGAAGCAGGAGCTGACTGGGTCAGAAAGCTTGAAAGCAACATAGTGTAAACTGTTCTATGCCTCTCTCAATGCTTGGCCCCTACTCCAAGATCATTCAAAGAGCTGCAAATCTCCCTCTCTCTCTCTTTTTTTTTTTTTTTT